>OZ017770.1:2312857-2617428 GCA_963969345.1 Turbatrix aceti | reverse complement strand
CTTGACAAAATTGAAGTTGTTGATACGGGAACAGACGCCTATCCCCCGGTGCCGGACGTTGTGCCTCCTCGGCCCCCACCTCCTCCTCCTCCGCCCCCGCCGCCACGCCACCACCGCCTCCACCACCAAAAGAGCCTGAGCCAGAGCCTGTTGTAACCCGAGATACATCTACTGAAACTTACTTTGACACCTATGATGCCTCGACTCAGATCGTAACGACGATCACAACTACCGTTACCGACGATGAGACATATGAGTTTTCGCATGAAGATGAAACCATCATTGAGTCTATTCCTCAATGGCCTTCGCCGCCACCTGAAGTCATCGTTGAGGAAGAGCGAGAGTCAACACCTGAGCCTGAACCAGAGCCAGTGCGAACTCCCTCGCCAGAGCCTGTGCTTGATGTTCTCGAACGGGTACCCGAACTTCCGGCCTCAGTAATTTGGACGCCTATTCCAATACCTCCGCCCTATCCGGACACCTCAATTATTGCCGAAGACCCTATTGAAACCGAAATGGTATGTGTGATTTTATTACACTTTACGTTGCGGTTTAACGCTGACAAAATCAAAGCGCTTACATGCTCATTAGCATATGTGTTTGACAAACAACAGGCTAAATTATTCTCTCCCCTCCCTCATTTTGTTGACAGATTGATTCCCGTTATGCGACAACCCTCTACATAATCGGCGCAACGATAAGCAAAGTGGTTGCAACTTTTATGACGCTTTGTGTAGTTTTGCGTTGCGTTTATCACTATCAGTCAGCTTAGTCACTAAGTCTCTTCAAGGCGCCTAATGATTTCCCTTTACGCCTATGCCTGTAAACCTCTACGCCTATGCCCGCTGATAGCAGTAAAGGGCAAAGTTCCGCAACTCACAATGCGCCTGCTTACGTGAATAGTACCACTGCGCCTTCTAGCGAGATAGTATTATGCTTTTTTTTAGGAATTTGATTGCTTTGCAATTGTTTGTTTTGCTGTTTGTTTTTAAGGCGTCTTCTCGAGTTTTTACACATTGGCTTTCAGACAACAATCACAACTATCATGTCGAGCCCCGAAGCAGATAGTAGGGTAAGTTTAAAAATTGATCCTACGTGTGCACGAATTGTTTAAATTTTTCCGCTAACAAAGCCTATTTATTCATCCCAGGTTTCTGTGAATGATCGAGTTTTTAGCCCAATATCTCTCACGGCCGATACACCTCTGCCACAACGACCAAGGCTGAGATCAACCTTAATGTTCGTGACAGAACACCTATTGCAACTCCGGCAGCATCCAACTTTTCAAGTTACTCGTAAGTCACTTTAAGAACTGACAATGAGCTGCGTGAAAGTAGAAAAAGTGTGTTCGATTGTACGGTAAAAAAATGCGAGCGTCCGTTGTCCATAATTAAACTGGGTGGCGTTACGGCGCCTTCCAGATAAAATATCGCAAGCATTCTTCGGGGTGTGCTCGTGCACACTGATAGCAACATGTCAAAGGAATTTGACTGCTCGAGTAATATCAGTCTTCGCTAATTGACAGCGCATAAGGACGTCGTGCTGTATACTCTCGCTAAACATAGTTTCTCTTTTCAGGATGAGTTCCAACATTCATACCTTCTACGATGTTGCCAGCGGCGTCAGCGGCGGCCAATTCGCATCCAATGCGGGACGCGACAAGGCTGAGCTAGCGGCCCTCAACGATCGTCTCGCTCACTACATTGAGAACGTCCGCTTCTTGGGTGCACAGAACCGTAAGCTCCTCAATGACCTCGATCATCTAAAGAAGCACTCTGGTTTGGAGTCGCAGACCATTAGCAAAATCTACGAGCTCGAGATCAACGAAACCCGTCGTATCATCATCGACAGCAACAAGAATCGCCAAAATCTTCTCGACGAGATCGCAAAGATCAGGACGCAAATCGCTCAGCTTTCTGCGCAGTACAGCACTAAGGTGGAGGACCACAAGCGTGATCGTGGTGTCATCGACGAACTCATTACCAAGCATGCTAAGATTGACGGTGAAGTTAACCTGCTGAAGCGCAAGATCGGCTACGCTGAGGACGAGGTCAACGCCATCAAGCGCCAAAACAACGCATGGAGAAACGAAATTCAGAACCTGCACCTGGTATGTTTATGTTGCATTCCTACCAGTTTTTGCATAATTGTTTTCAGAATACGGAGCAACAAACGTTGTTCCGCATCGACTACGAAAACCAGGTTCAAGCGTTGACCGACGAAATTGGCTTCGTTATTCGCAAGCACGATGACGATATTCAAAACCTTCAAGCTCTGGCTTCCCGCGATTCCACTGCTGAAAACCGTGAGTACTTCAAGAACGAGCTGCTTGCTGCCATCAACGAAATTCGCACGGAATACGACCAAATCACGAACGTGCAGCGCGTCGAGATGGAGACTTGGTACAAACACAAGGTCCAAGAAATCCACACCCAGTCTACTCGCAAGCATTTGGAGTACGGATACACGAAGGAGAACATCACCCGCCTTCGGCGAGAACTTCAGGATGTTCGCACACGCGCCGCCGACCTGGAATCTGCCGTATGCATTCTTTTGTTTGTAATTTTTTCAAACATGACAATTTCAGAATGCGTTGCTTGAAAAGCAAAAGAATCAACTTGAGAACGAAATCCGAGATGATGAAAACATCTACACCTCGCAGTTGTCTGATCGCGATGCGGAGATCAACCGTACCAAGACCGATCACCAGACGCTCCGTGTGCAATACCAAGGCTTGCTCGATACGAAGAAGAGCTTGAACGACGAGATTCAGGAATACCGCAAGATCCTCGAGGGCGAAGACAGCCGCGCTGGCGTTCGCAAGCTTGTCGACAACATCATCAATGCCGAAAATGTTGGTCGTGGAAGCGCATTCCGCGATTTTGAAAGCACGGAGATTAGATCTTCTCGCGGTTCCTACCAAATTGCCTACAAGGGTACCATCAGCATTAATGAGGCGTCTGAAGATGGCAACTTTATCGTCATCAAAAACAACAGTCGCCACAAGGAAGAGCCCATCGGGGAATGGAAACTCAAACGAGTCGTTAACAACCACGACATAGTGTACACCTTCCCTCGAGGCTTCGTCGTCAAGCCGGGACAGAGTGTCAAAATCTGGGCACGCAATGCACCTGGTGCTGTGCATCGTGCTCCTGACTCTATTGTCGCCGACTCTATCGATTCCTTTGGTGCCGGTGGTAGCAGCCAAACCTACCTGTACAATCTGCAGGATCAGGTACAAAGTTATACATTTTGGGCAATTGTAATAATTTGGATTTCAGGAACGCGCTACTCTCTTGTCGCGTAATGCTTGAACAACCAACGACATCTTCAATTTACTCTTTCAGTCAGCCACTGCTTAATTAAACGAAATACTGCTTTTTATACAGAGTTAACCTACTGCTTTCTTCTATATTTTTTTATAATAAATTACCTATGTGTTTTTGCTGCCAAGTGTTTAGTAAATGTGTAATGTTGAAAATGAGCATTAGAGATATGAAAATACAAAACGTTGTTTAATAATATCTGGGTTGATGATTTATATGATTATTGTTCTCAACGGGGGAAATGAGAAAAGGAGAATGAAGACTCCGTTTACAGAAGCTGGCGTGAACGTAGCTTCAAGACATCAAAAGAAGCAGGGGAAGCCTCACCATCGGGCACCTTCAACGCGAAATCGTTAGAGCCTTTGGGATCACGGCTAGATGAACTCCAGCATGCCGCTCATCAGATACGAAATTGTTCAATTCCGGCAGGTAGCTATACATCAAATGATCTAAACATGTGCTAGTACGAAAAACAGTAAATAATCCACTATTTATTGAATCGTCAACAAATAGATTGTTGTTGTCGGGTACCCGAAATTTCCGGGTACCCAATAAGAAAACTCGACTCGCCCGACCCGACCCGACCCGAAATTTTTTGACAAAACCTGTATTTTTTGTGCTAAAAAAAAAATTAAAATTTTCACATTATTTTAAATTTTCGCATTTGTACGCGTTTGAAATCGGCACATTGCTGTTTTGAGAATAAAAAAGTAAAATATTTCAAGATTTTTTGTAAGAAAATTGACATTTTCAAGACCATTTGTGTTTTTTCTGGGTTTTCGGGTACCCAAACCTGAAGATTCCGGTACCCGACCGGAAAACCCAATACGGACCCAAAATTTTGGGTACCTGACCCAAAAACTCAAAATTTTAGGTTTGGTTTGGGTTCGGATCGGGTTTCGGGTCGGGTACCCGACAACACTGCAAATAGTGACCAAAAATGTAGACGTGCTATTTTTTAAATTTAATGCAGAAATCCTGTAAAGAAACTTAGTACTAAAAGAGTTTGAATATTCATAATAGCTTATTCATTTGCGGCAACAAGGAAAAACGATTGAGGTAGCTAAAATAGTATACTTTTTTATGAATCCACGTATGTAGAAGCTGCAAAATGTAATAAAATTGCAACAGAAGTCTGCAAGCTTTGCAACGTGGCTATGCAACGTCACACAATCCGTACTGCAGATACCGATATATAAGCAGCAGCATACGGCATTCATTTCATCGTTCGATTCAACATGAATACTTCACTCCTTCTTCTTCTGGCCTTTTTGGCCTTCGTCTTCTTTTCGGAATTTGTTTCTGGTTCCGATAACTCCTCCGATATCAGGTTCCCATGCAGACACGATTGCTATTGCACTGTATGTACCTGCCCAGAGCTGGTTCGAACTTCTACACCATCAACACTTGAACTCTCTTGAACACGTTAATCTCTGCCACAAAGGTCATGGGCCGTTTCAAAAAAGTGGCAGAAAACATGGGATTGTTCTATTGTGTTCTTATTTTTAGATATTAGTCATACATTTTTTTTATTTTCTGTTAATATAATAAATTAACAGAAAATAATGTTCTTTTTTTTTCTGTTAATCTATGTTCTTGGCGGTAAATAAATAAAATACAATAATAAATGTGCGATCTAGAGAAGACATTTACTCTTGACTTTGCTTGCATAGGGGTTCTCCAAAATAAAGTGCACAATGATTTTTAATTGTGATTAACGAACAACGAGGAATGAGGTGAAGATATCATAGTTCTCGCGGAATTCCCAGCTTGCTGTTATTGGCGGCGATTCAAAGTCCCAAACTTTTTTCAATTTTTTTGGTTATATGCCCAATGTTCAAAAAAATTCAATTTTTTTGAAAACAAATGGTATCAATGTCTCTAAAAAGACGGCGAATCCCAAATAATTTCGCAAGCGGTACAAAAAGTCAAATTAGAAAACCCTGGTTATGATCATAACGCGCGCATTTTTATCAGGGTAATATAGTTATCAGCTGATTTCTCAAAACACAGGATTGACGTTCACGTAGTTTTTTTTTGTATACGTTTTTCATCTTCTAATGCATCTGTATACAAAAATTGAAAAAAAGCATCAATGATCATAATTGTAATCGAAAAAAAAACGATTTTTGGATGCTCGTAGCTCAGCTCACAGAGCATAAAAAACAAAAATGAAAAGATCATTGTGCGGTTAAAAATGTGTACAAAACCAATTTTAGCTAACTCATGTAAACATGTACGAGTGTGAGAAAGTTTGCAAGCATGGCACAATCATGATCTGCGCATGTTGCGCGCACATTTTTGATGACGGCTTTGTCTGAGGACATCAGCAAAAATTTTTTATTGTAATTAAACATATAAAATTGTTATGTGTAATTAAATATGTATGATATATTTGTTCGTTTATATTGTTTTGTATTTTTTGAATAAATTGCTTGAATACACGTTGAAAAGCAGTTGATCAGGGAAGGGGTTAAGGGACTTGAGAAAACGGTGATCTGCCCTGGACGGTCCTGTCACCTTTAAAAAGACGTCTAAGGCTAATTCAAAACAACTGTCACCACAGGGCAGAAACCGTAAAAGATTAGATGTCCGCTTTTCGACTTACACAAATCCCAATGATCCAGACAAAAAATACAACAACTTTACTCGGCCAACTACAGGGCTCTCCTACGACAAACCGATCCAATTAGGATAACAAAAATTACTTCTTGACAACAAAGTCCTTGATTTTTTGCAGAAGGTTCACGTAGCGGGAGTGTTCGTAATGGGTAGCGTACTCCACAAGTTCGCGGCAGAAGTCAGGAGTGAGGCCGCGTTCGGCGAGGAAGCGGTCAAAGAGAAGGTCGTTGAGAGCTTCGTCGACGTACTTTCCTGACGACGAGTAAACGTGGGGCTCAACATCCTCGTTGTCGCCGACGACCGCGGGTGCAACGTAAAACTCTTCGACACGGTAGTCGTCTGAAAATGAGCAAAATAATAACAGATCGCACACAAAAAGGTATAAAACATACATTGTCCGGGCTCTTCCGTTTCTGAGAGAAGCAAATGGAAGCAGAGACGCTCGTTGCCCTTTGTAATCTCAACAGTGAAAGGAGGAAGCGATACAGGTACCGGGGCAGCCTAAAAAATAATTATTTACTCATAAAGCCATCAGGATAGCTAACGTCGGGATTGTCGATGTCCTCATCGATGTCGACGGAGTGGTTGACGTTGAAGATGACCAGAATCCTGCAAACACAACCTGTGTTTATAAAAAAAAACAGAGTAAAAAACCAACGATTCGTTGCCAAACGTCTTCGACAGTCGGACTTCGGCGTCGTTCGTCTTCACGTTGAAGCCCTTGATCTGGGGCGAAGAAGCGCCACCAAGGTTGTCTTTCTCCAGGCGTTTCTCGGCGTCGATTTCATTCTCCAGAGCCGCGGCCAGTTCATTAGTGATAGCTGAGAATCCTGAAAACTGTTTTATAAAACACGCAGTAGACCAGAGGTAAACCCACGAGTTGTGGTTGTTGAAAGCGAACGGAGCGGACTGAAAGCGGCAGCGGGCTTTGTCAAAGCGGAAACTCCAGGCATCACCGCCAAACGACGCAGGCAAAGACGACCGGCATTGAGCGAGCGTGCGAACATGATTAACCTGTAAATACAAACTGATAAATCAGCGTTGATAAAAAAGTAACCCGAAGATGAAAACAACAAGCCGAATGCGAACATATGCGTGCGCAAATCGCGTTAAGAACGCAGAGAGTTCAGTTCGATTGTTCTCGAATCAACACGCGTTGTGTTCTCTTTAACGTTATTGCGCCATCTCAATGTTTTTAATCATTTGCCCGTGTTTATTGTTTTGCTTTCCTTTATTTCTTGTTTTCATTTCATTTTTTGTAGTCATTAATTCAGTTATCACATGCAGTCTATTTTTGTCGTTCAATTTTTATGTCGTGAAATCAATAGCCTGGCTCGCGCTTGGACGGAGACGTGGTCGATGTGATGTGTGTATGTTTTTTGGGCCTAAAAAATCTTAGTTTTATGATTCTTTTCAGAAATGGCAGAAACTATTGCGTTCTCACGTAATGTTAACATTCTGCCCGAATTCGCCGATGTTGAATTCTTCTTTCTCTCGCTCGACAGCTTGTTCGTCGAACTCGTTGCCCACGAATACCACAACTTCGATCTCGGTGGTCAGAGTGCGGTCATCAGTCAACAGCTAGACGTCTTTCTTCATCGTCTCGAGCGATACAACGCTCGTTACTTTGTAATTCATTTTGAATCCTTCTACGGAGCTATCAAAAGCGAAGGAGTACTGAATTACCTTTATTCCTTTTTCCTTGCCTACGTTCGTCATAGGATTCCCGCAACCCAAATCATTACTCTCAAGGACCCGCTTGATCCTCGGCTCCCCCAACTTTTGCTTCAACTCACTCCGTCGTTTATCGTCAGTTTCCTAAATTTGGAAAAAGTGGTTTTATTTATCCTAATCAAACGTTTTTTAGCTTGGAACTCAGCTTGATGTTCCTGAGCGTCTGGTAAAAGATGCCAAGGTTGCGCCGTACCTCAAATCCATCATGGATGGGTTTAAGCGTCATCGTGTTCTTGTTTTTGACTTGACGAACCTCTCGCCCAGCTTTACAGAGTGCCGCGCGTGCACCAACCCCATAAATGCGTCAGATGAGACTGAAGAGGACGCTGCTAAACGCTGGGCAGCCATTGCAGATGGTTCGCTTTAATTAGGCTTTCTTTCTCTTCTTTTATATCCTAATAATTTGATTCTCAGGGCTGCCAGCAATTGAACAGGTCACGAATGACTACACCGATCGGCACCTTTTTCTGGTGGACGTATTCAAAGCGGAGAAAAAAACTGAATCCTTCGAAACACTCTGTGCGGCGACATTGTTGAGTTCGCTGATATGCGAGAAACTGGGCGCTACGAGAGATTACTATGAGAAGCTCGCTCCGGCTGGAAAGACACCATCTGCAGAGGACAGAAGGCATATGCTTTCGCTTCTCACTCAGCGCTTCCTAACAGTTGACGCAACGAAGATCAAATTTGATCTTGCTGATATCTGGGACGGCAGACTCATCACGATCATTTACAACTTTGTTCGAGGAAAACGCGTAAGTTTTTGTTAAATGGGGAGTTTTTTAACGACGAGGCTTCATACAGACATAACTTTTTTTTCGAACATTGATTGGCATTTGCTTTTGTTTTGGGAACTTTGCTATTGATAAGGCGCTTAAAAAAGGTTTAATTCTATTATGGGCTAGTAAAGATGCTTCGCTTTGCCTTTATTATGCTTTTTCTATAATTTTCTCACATAACATCACGTCTAACTCAACTAGAATTGTTTATGCAGGGGTTGCCGTTTTTATTCATCCATTGAGATCGTCTTGGAAATCATAACGATTTAGATCCGAAAACAATGAAAACCACAAATGCCAACAAGACAGGTATAAAAAATTAAATACCTTGGAAATAATAGCGGCTATGATGTTCGGCGGAAACTCTGTTTTTAAACATCATGACAAGATATCTGGGATTTCATGATAATTTATATAGGGGGAATTAATTATATATCTATTTCTTTAGACATAATCTATATCTGGTCGAGTCTGGAAGCGCAGAAGGATGATCATCGAGAGTCGTTGTCGGGGTACGTGGCGAGAAGACGAGGAGGAATCATATCGAGGAGCCGTTAGAAACCGTGAGTTGAATGCAAAAGCGAATGATCCACCACAGAGTGTCAAATTGATAGATTCACGATTGATTCACAATAAGCACATTAGCTAGCACCAGCACCGCCTTCAACGTTGGTAGCGTGTATCGCGCTGGCGTTTTGTTCTATGAGGGCTAGACAATTACTTTTTTATCGCTATGGCACGATGATGTTTATGATTTTTAAAAACGAGGTGCTTGCTTTTCTTTAGAATGACATCAAAAATCGAGCTTTAAAAAGCTATCAAGGTCACTTAGTAGCTTTTTACAAAAAATTGATAGACAAAAATTGATGTCAACGTTTTCCGGAAAAGAGTCCATATTGGGCGTAAACAACTTTTCGATGCTATTTACGAAGCTTTCTGTAATGCAAAAGGCGAATTCAGATTTTTGTTGACGATTCTGCATAATATTACGAAATGAAAGCTTTTCATGATACTTATCTAAGCAGGAGACCCGGTGTCACATTTATTTCTTTGTGAAAAAACATGCCTTTTTTGATGCAAGCTGGTTAGGATTAGGTAGAGTGGTAATGAAGGTCGACAAAAAATGGAAATGCAACGCAAATCTTACAAAAAAAAACTAGCTTGTCCTTGGCTCACACGACCACAGGCACTGCACAACACATTTACCAATGCTCTGCGGAACATTATGTCTTCAATCGCAGTAATTATTTCTAAGGCCACTGTTCGATGTTGACTATTTGTATTTTCTGCCGTCTTTTTGCCCAAAAGTGATCTGCGAAGGGTATTTTGTGCTTGAAGTGATTTCACTGGTTTTCCAATGTCCACACATTAAGTCGGCACTTTGCTAGTTGATCGCTGTCTAGATAGAACACGGTGCAAACAGGCGCAGTATTTATTTTTTTTAGTGATTAGAAAATATCATTCAAGCGTTTTAAGTAGGAGAAGGATGAATGTTTTGGTTAGCCAGGGACAGTCTGCCTAGTGAGTGAGAGTAACTAGCTGTCCGGCCACTGAGTCTGTTTCTCTTTTGTTGCGACTGTCTTGTCCGTCCATTGGGGTCTCTAAAATGCTGGCATACAATTTATCCTGTCTTATTTTTTAGATGTTGCCTTTCCGTCTTCAAGAACTCTTTGGCAAACTTCACACACAAGCCAATCTGACAATTCCGATCGCCATCGACACTGACGACAAGCTACTTGAACCCTGCGACGAGCCAGGCGTTACCGTGAACCCTGATGCTCTCAAATATCAGATCAAGAATAATCCCCTGCAAGGTTATATTCAGTCCCAAACGGATGCTCTCAAAAACATCCCCACCAAACCCGTCGTACAGGAAACTGACTACGATGCGTTGTTCGGAGTCGTGAAGTGGAAGTTCAACTCCATCGTCGACCTCACAATCGAGGCTCCGGCAAAGAATCTCACAGCCTGGGAGCAGAAGAAGGCAAACCGATCTCGTCAACAGCTCTCCCGCTGGTACCAAGGTTTCTCTGATTCTCTCGAAGGCGCCAACAATCAACTTCTTGTTGACTTTTCTCGTCCGGTAATAAAACCGGCTTCTCCAACTGGAAACACGAAAGATGGTAAAACTAACAACGCTGGAGGGAAGAAGGGTGGCGGAAAGAAGGGCGGCGGCAAGCCCGGATCCAAAAATGCGACTTCTAAGAAAGATTTGATTTTGGAGGCAAACAAGGATGCCCAGAACAAGAAGCAGATCAGATGGGATCTCGACAAGATCGAGTACGCCATTCGTCTCCGCAACGAGGGAAAGCTCATCGAGACGCTTCAACAACTCGAGCTGCATGAATCCAAGGCACGCTGTGCTTACGAGATTGCCCTGCTGATGTTTACAAACTACGCTTCTCGGGCAGAAAAACTGTATATCGAAGACAAACGATTTGGCGCCGTCGATCTCGTCGGGCGCATCAAGGATTGCTTTAACGTATACTGGCAATACCTTACCACAGATCAGAAAACTAAAGTGAATGAAATGTGGCAGCAACTTGGCTTTGAGCAGCCATCTGCTGGAAAATCAATAAACAAGGAACTTAATTTAAATATCAACATGGTTGATTTTCAGTTGTACTACGGAGGACGGCTCATCGATATTCTCACCGAACCTGAGCCGGACTACCGTGTCACTGGTTTCAAACCTGACAAGTGGCAACGGGGGATGCTGGACGTTGTAGATCAACGTGAGTTGAATTTTTTGTTGTTGTTTTATTTACAAGTTTGATTATTGAATTTTAGACGAATCAGCTCTCATCGTTGCCCCAACATCTGCTGGAAAAACATTCGTATCATATTATTGCATTGAGAAAGTTCTCCGTGAGAGCGACGATGACTTGGTCATTTACGTAGCACCGTCGAAGGCTCTCATCAATCAGGTTTGCGGCTCGATTTACGCCCGTTTCCGCAGCAAACCAATGGGCCCTGGCCGAACTCTTTTCGGTGTCCTGTCCATGGGGTACTCCGACAGCGTTGGCGCATGCCAGGTTCTTGTCATGACTCCGGAGTCCCTGGAAGCACTTTTGCTAAGCATGGACACCACTGCTCAGGAACTTGTCAGCAAGGTGAAATACGTCATTCTCGATGAGGTGCATTGCATCAAGTGAGTTTTTATATCACGTGAGGCTGAATGTCAATGTGAATATTTTTAGCGTCGGAGAAGAAGGCCGCTTCATCGAGCACGTCTTCCTGCTCATTCGCTGTCCCTTCTTGGCACTCTCCGCCACCATCGGCAACCAGGAAGCCTTCCATCAATGGCTCATCGATGTCGAAGCCTCGAAGACTGCCAATCTTCCCACTCCTCGCAAGGTGCATCTCATTACGTACAACGAGCGTTGGTCTGAGCTTGAACTTGCCCTTTCCGTGCTGGACACCGAAAACGTAAGAGACTACGCTGCCGAAGACACATTTGTCACGGAAGAAGACGGCGAAGAAGGCGAGGAAAAGCCTGCTGACTCGCTGGCAGCAACTGTCGAAAAAATCAGTCTCGATGATAGCCCGAGCGAAACTCCTGGCACGCTGTCACCGGCGCCTACCCCAGAAACTCCAGTCAAAGAGGAGAATCTCGTCAAGTATTTTATGCCATACAGTATTTACCGTCTCGACAAAATCCGCGTATTTGGTGTGCCAATTGATCAGCTATTGACTGCTCGCCAGATCTTTGACCTTTACACCGCTATCATTAAGGTGGATCCTGAATTAAAGTGAGTTGACGCTTTTTTAAATAATTTATTTCTTTGAATATTTTTTAGGACCAAGTTTGATCCGATGAACTACTTTAATCTGAAGCCAGATGGGTCTGAAAAAGTCTGGCTCACTCGCAAGCACCTTCGCGACTACGAAACTCAGCTGAAAGACCAGTTCGTTCACTGGGTGCACAATGACGAAGAAAAAGCCAAGAAGATCTTCACCGCCTTTGACAACAGCGGAATTCAAGGTGAGTTTGCAAAGCGCGAAGTAATTGATAACAAAATCAACGTCACTCTTCACAACATCTCCCCGCTCATCCGTCAGCTTTACAACAACAACATGCTCCCAGCGTTATGCTTCAACGACGATCGCGACATCTGCGAAATGCTTGCAACCAGGCTGTTCAATGACCTCGAGGAACGCGAGCAAGAGTTCATCCACAGCGCTGAGTTCAAGCGCAAATTCAACATTAAGGCCGAAGAAAAGCTGGAGAAGATCAAGAAGCGCAAGCGTGACGAGACCGATGAAAAGAAGAAGAAGCGCCGCATCAACGACGAAGACGGTGAAGCCCCGGCCGAAATGGCAGATGAAGGTGATGGGCTCATGGTACTTCGGGCAAAGATGCAGGAAGCGCTCAAGCGGTTCCGTCTCACCGGTAAGGGCAACGATATGGAATTCTACGACAAGACGGTCGAGCGTCTCCGCAAGGGCATGCGAACCGACCTCACCAAGACCCTTCTCAAGCTCTTCGAGCGTGGTATCGGATTCCATCACGAAGCCATGAGCAGTCCCGAGCGTGCCTGTGTTGAAATCCTCTTCCGTGCTGGTTTTTTGACTATTGTGTTCTCGACTTCCACTCTTGCTCTTGGGTTAGAATTTTTATTAAAAGTTTCTTTCTTGCGATCAATGTTGCCTGTTTAGTGTCAACTTGCCTTGCAAATCCGTGCTCTTTGGCGTCGATACCCAGGAGCTGACGCCTCTGCAGTTCCGCCAAATGTCCGGACGTGCAGGTCGCCGTGGTTACGATCACTCTGGATCTGTCATCTTCATCTCCGTCCCGACCAGCAAGATCCGTCGTCTCCTGACGGCTTCTCTTCCCACGCTGCGGGGCAACGTGCCGTTTACGCTCTCGTTTCTCCTCAAAACGTACTCGTACATCAATGGGTCCTCCGAACCGCCCAAGGCTGTGGTCAAGACGAACAAGTCAAAGAAGACGAAGGAGATTGACATCGCAGACACCACCCAGCGATCGGTTCGCATCCAGGCGGTCATGACGCTGCTCGAGCACTCGCTGACATTCCACTCTCTGCCTGAGGCCGAGCGTGAGCCATTCCGCAATCTTCTGAAGAACTTCACCCTTTTCGGCACACAATTCCTTCGAAACGTGAATTTGCTCAAGGCTGACGGCAATCTCTCCGGATTTGCACGCATTGCCGTGGCTCTCAATCGCTACGAGTCTGGCAATCTTCTGTTCGTCTACCTGCTCCAGCGAAACCACATTCGTCGCTTCCTCGAGGACCTCTACGACAACGAAGAAGCTGAAAACGAGATTTACGACAAGTTTGTTCTGCTTCTGGCCCATCTTTTCACAAATCTGCCCGTATGTGTATCTGGCGAAGAACGTACCACGGACTCGAAGCTCCCGCTGCCCGTCCTGCCGCCCCTCAACGACACCTTCCAGGGGGCCATCGACGATTACAACAAGCTGGTGAACTTTTACGTGTACAACACAACCGTTGCCGCCAGCAATGGGCAGATTTACGTATGTTTTTTTTCGATTTTATTTTTTTGAAATGCTGATAATTTTTATAGGAGGATAATATCAAGATTACCGGCATTGTATCTCCCAAAGAACAATTCGACTTTGCTACCGACTACCTTGTCTCCCCTGTCAAGCAAAACTTCTCGCTCGATCAGAAAATGCTTCCCTTTGCTGATTGCCAGCTCACTGACTACCGCAAGGCTCCTATCCTCTACAACTCGTATGCCTACGACTTCTGGCGCAATCCTTCTCGTCAGCGTCTCATGAAGCACAACCGTCTCCAGGTTCACGAGATGTGGGCCTTTATCAACAGCTTTTACGTAAGTTTTTCCTATAATGATAGATTTTTATTTGCTAACGAATTACTTTGTTTTTAGAGACTCCTGGAAACCCTGACCAAGGTCATGAAGGAGGTTGCGCCGACCACTGACATCATCAACCGGGTCCTTGAACCGTTGACTGAAAATTACGGAATCAAGTTCAAGACTACGTTTGAAATGCGCAAATAAGCTTTGTGCTTATTGAATGACAATTCGTTGTTTCTGACCCTATCTTTCTAATAATAAATTTCCTGTAACGTACTGTCAATTGTTACGATCTTGGTTGCAGCGGTTACGGTTCCGAATAGTTTTTTTAATTTTTTTCAATGGCCTTCTAAGTTTTATCTGTGCTCAGAATGGCAGTCCGAGGCGCGATCGAGGCTGCCAAAGCTGGGAGGGCCTTCAACAGCCTCATCACGGAAACTTTCAACCTCGCGCTCGCACAAGAAGTCTCAGCGACGTCCGGAGGCAAGAAACCGTTTTCTTTCGTTGCCAAGGACTGTTTTGCGTAGGTTTTTATTTGTTTTAGGCGTTGATTGAGGTTTTTGTTGGCTTTTTAGCGTTGAAAATATCTCAATGACATGCGCCTCAAACATGCTGAAGACGTTCAACGCGCCCTACTCTTCTACCGTCGTGTCGCGATTAATCAACCACGGTGGCTGCCTCGTCGGCAAGGCGAACATGGATTCTTTTGCTATGGGATCGACGAGCACTCATAGCGACTTTGGACCAGTGAAAAATTCGTTGTCAGACATTGCAACATTGGATGACGACTGGCTCATCGCGGGTGGCTCCTCTGGGGGCTGTGCTGTCGCTGTCCAGCTTGGCATAGCCGATGTGTGGGTTTTTGCAGACATTCGTCATCTTCATTGTTTTTTGTTTTTTTAGCGCTCTGGGCTCGGACACTGGGGGCTCGACGCGCAACCCAGCTGCCTTTCACGGCATCTGTGGCTTCAAGCCGTCCTACGGAACACTTTCCCGCCATGGCCTCGTGCCTCTGGCCAACTCATTCGATGTCCCGGCTATTTTTGCACGCACGGTCGATGATTGTGAGAAGGTTTACAGGGCTGCTGCAGGTATTGACTCGTATGATAGCACCTCGATTGATCCGAAACCTCAGCGGTCGTTTGACCTGGCAAATCTGACAGTTGGCGTACCAAGAGAGTATCGGCATGAAACGCTGTCTGATGACAGTGCTGCAGCATGGGACTTGGCGGTCGAGTGCCTTCGCAAGGCTGGCTGCAAAGTTGTCGAGGTTTCCCTGCCTCATACGGACTACAGTATCGTCTGCTACCACATTCTTGCCGAAACAGATATCGCTTCAAACATGGCTCGATTTGATGGAGTTTCCGTTGGCCACCGAACGGCTTCAAAACAGTCTTCTTTTCTGGATTTGCTTACCGAATCTCGCACTGAGGCTCTCAATGACACGATTCGACGTCGCATTTTTGTAGGAAACTTTTTCAATGTAAAAGAGTATGTTTTTTTTTATTTTTGATTTTTTTTCATTCTTATGATTTTTAGAAATCGTGGAATCTACTTCCAACAAGCCGCCAAAGTCCGTCGATTGATTAAGCAAGATTTCGATGATGTTTTCAAGAATGTCGACTTTCTAGTCACACCTGTAACCAGTCACTCCGCACCCAAATACTCTGTAGTCCGCGACGCCAGGTTCAAAAGCCGCCAACGCCAGGACGACTACTTCACGCAACCAGCCAACATGGCAGGTCTTCCAGCAATTTCTGTACCTGGCCAAACATGCTCTGCTGGCCTGCCCCTTGGTGTTCAGGTGCTGACGAATTACCTCGAAGACTACCTCTGCCTCGGCGTCGCACGTCATCTTCAAAAGATGCTTGTGTCATAGTCCTTTCCCCTTTGCCTGTGCGAAATCCGTTTTGGCGTTGTTTACCGGTTAATACAAAACTACCCCAGGAGACACCAACCATCAACTGCTTTGCTTGAGGCAAAATTTACTTTAAAGCAAAGAAAAATATAATAGAATATTTACATCTAACAGTATTAAAGGCAGTCATGAGAGAGGGGAGCGCGTGTTACCGATGAGATGTAAGAAAGAAATTTAAAAATAATAATTTTTTTTGAGATGAAAAAAAGTTTGTGTGGGCAATTAAGCGTGCTTGTATTTGGTAAAGATAGCGTGCAAAACGCGAAGCGTGCTTTTGAGGTCACCATTGACGATGTCGGATGGCCGACTTTTGGGCTTGGAAATGCCGGCTTCGGACATGAGGAAAAAGGCAAATTGAACATTTTTAAGCTTTTCGGCGTTGTTGGTTACTTGCAGGTGAAAGTTGTACAGCGGCACGAAATAGCCCTCGAGCAATCCCATTAGCAGGATCAGAAACACGCCATCTTGAAATTGCGTGTCTAAATCCGTAATTTCGAGGTTGATTTTGTTAAGGTGCTTATTGCAAAAAGCAATTAGAGAACTCTTAACGTGCTGCAGCTTGTCCGGCCCGTAGTCGAACAACGTATCGAAAGCATCACGGTCTCCCTGCAAAAAAAATTCATAAATAAGCCCCCTTCGTTTCTCAAAATGGCACCAGTCTTCAAATAGCACACCTTTTGTCCGAGCTCAGTCTGCCTCGTTGTGAGCTGTTCCGTGATAAGATTCTTTACTACTTCTTTGCCGCGCTTCGTGTAAGTCGTCATCTGAACACTGACGTTCTGGGGAAAACGGACGGGTGCGCGGAAGTGGATAGCCAGGGCAACCAGAAGCTGGAGAATGGCAACGACATCTTTGCCATGAATGCTTTCGGCGGTCCACTTGGTTGTCGCGACGTTGCTCTGGAGCAGGGTTCGATTGAGCGCGTCGACGATGATGCGCCACTTTTGTTTTTGCCCTTCCTCGGACTGTGAAACTTCTGGCACCTCGATCTTGATGTTTGCGAGCTTTTCAATGAGTTTTTGAATGACCTGGCCGTCATAAAAATCTTCTTGCACGTTCTTGACAACAATGCGCTCAGACGCCAACTCATCATTCACCCAGTACAAGAGCAGCTCGACGATTTCGCTCAACTTAGGATCTTCGTTTGATTCGGCTGTCAGCACTCTGATTGTCTGGCCTGTAACAAAAAAATGAGTCATCCATAAACGCTGACTTTGATTCAAAACGAACCGTCTTCCAACAAACGCAGGTCAGGCTGGCGAATTTTTAAGTGCGAATCGATTGCATCCCGGCCTTCGCGTTCAACAATTTCGGCTTCTTCTTCTTCGGTAATCTTTTGCTGAGGTTCTTCCTCCGGCGGTACACTGGACTGCTTCTTGCGACGCGTCAGCGTGCCGCCAAGCTTGCCCAAAAAGCCTTCATCCTGAAAGAAAACCGCATATTAGCACACCTTCATTGGTTTTTTTCCATTCAACTAACTTTCTTTGACTTTCTGGACGTCGCGGTTCCTGTTTCGTAGTCCGCCATTTTCAACAATTAAATCAATAATTATAAAAATTATACGGCAACGAGGTGTACAATTAAAATTTCTGCTCAACACACTGCCGACAGCCTGATCAAAATCGAACAACAATTCGCCATTCAAGAACGTGCGTCCGTATCCGAATGAAAAGGGTGCACACAGCAGTCCTGGCGGCGGTTTTCAGCTCCTTTTGCTTGCATTTTAGCCAAGCAGCCTCTTGCTCATCTCAAAACAACGAGTCAAATGGGGGCGTTTTGTGTGTTGTGAAGCAAATAACGGAAATGGCAGTATTACACAGCATAGCAGCAGTGTCCCGATCGTCGAGATCAATAACCGAGAGCAGTAGGACACATATATTTTGCAATCCGGTATCATTACTCAAGGGTAAAAACGAAAGAAAAGAGTATCCATTTCAACTTCGTATTTTTTTTCCTTTGTATGCTCACGGGATGAATCGTGTTTTCAAATTTCATGCACTTATGTTAGCGGAGCAAGACCTCCGTGAGAAACTTTCTGGTAATGATTAATGAGAGATTATTTCGTATGACTGGCTTCAAATATGGGCACGTAAACACGGGTGCCCTGTTATTTTCTTTTTTCTTTTTTGTCGCCGTGCGTGTCGTCTGCTAATTGTTAGCATTTAGAGGCAAAAGGGGGATAAAGAGAGGCAGAGATTAGAGCCTTTAGGTAGATAATATAAACATTTAGCGGCCTTTACCATCAAAGCTGTCAACACGATTTTGTTAGATCGAAGAAAAAGTAAATCAGAACTATGTCAGTTAGGCATTTGGAATGCATTTGAAACCACATGTTGGCAGTGACCCATAGCTCAGAGCAATGCAACGAAAAGAAGGCCAAGAATCGACAACTAACAAGAAAAAAATAAAATGTTCAGGTTTGGGCAATCCCATCCTTCATCTGTGCATCTAAACAATAAAAAAATTTCTTTTTACACATTTTTTGAAGCGTAACTTGCTTCAAGCATATTGATATATTCTATTTGAGCCGTCGTGACCAGTGAATGTCTTTGCACGGTAGCAAACAAAAATGAGTAGCATTTTCGGCAAGCAGTTGACGCAGGGACTATAATCGATAGACGAGAGGGGGACTAGACTCCGAGAGCAATGCCGCAGAGTAGTTGTAGTAGCGGCGGAGGTCTTTGCCGGAAGCGCTTTTTCTGTGCTATATTTGCTCGCGGAAATATGCGCTGGGCTTTTTAGGGTTTCATCACAATAATCCTATTGATGCTCTTTAAACCCAAGATGTTTCATTTCAGTAATGATGCAGGATTGTCTTGAAGCGTGCTAGCATTCCAAATGACCTCTCTATATCCCTCTTTTTCGTTTTTTCATCAAAGCCTGTGCGAAAAAAGATATATTAGCGCGCTAACGTGTTGCGGGCCGCGACTCTACGTCACAAATGCCTGTCTCAGATCAAAAGCGTTGATGCGCCTGTCTTAAACTATAGGCATTTTCAAGAAGCTAGATGAAACAACTTTTTATCTTCTTCGTTTACCGTGAACTTTTGCTCCGCATAGCAAAAATTTCTGTAAAGACCTTTCAGCCACTCCAGCCAACGCCACTTGACTTCCGGCGTTGCGCGGCCGCGCTTAGTCCGGCCTAAGCAACTTCAAAACGTCAAAACGGCCGCTGCTGGAGTTAATCGAGCACAATGGATGAGGATGATGAACCTCGGAATTACCGTGCACGACGTCGGTATATTTATTGCTCATTCGTTTGTTGTATGATTTTTTACCTATTTTGCGTTACGGGTAGCGTAGTTCATGGTCAGCAGGTCACTGCCGAAAGGTAGGCTTTTCGTGGTTTGCGATACGATTTTTCATCAATCGATTTTAGCGTATCAAGGATTGGAGATGAATTATCGAGACATTTAAACAAGGCATTTAAAGATGCCACCAAATGGCACGATATTATTCGGGTGAGTTTTTCGCAACAGATGTTTTTCGCATTGTGTTTAAGAAACAGCTTTTATCCCACCTTCCTGCAGGTATACGAAAGCCTCACGGTTCCGGAAGTCTTTGATCCTCATTCTGAACTCAAACATATTAAAAGTCAAATTGAAAAATACCTCATTGATCGCTCAAAAATGGCTTGGGACGCCAAGGTATCACTCGAGTCTCAGGACCTCGGTAATAGTTCAGAGTCTTCTGTCAATGATCCGTTTTCTCAACACTTTGTACGATACATCGATGCAAAAAAGGCTACCGACGAGACCGTAGTCTACGCTGACGGACACTTTGGTGGAATTATCTTTGTCAATGCTACCCGTGAACTGAGCCTACGTCCCAACGTCAATTTCTACAGAATACCTACCAGTTCAGAGGCTTCTGCCGTACACGTGCCTACCCCTGTTTACAACAGAAATCCAGAGTTACTGGAACACATTCAGTGGTCTGACATCGACCAGTTGTATCGCAGAAATCGTGAAAAAATCAAGGATTTATCATTTCAAAAATTTTGCTCAGTCAGTGGATTTTTGCGTTACTTTCCGGCAGCTCCGTGGATTTACGACGATCCCGTGACCGAATTAGACATGTTTGACTGCCGAAACACCGAGTGGTTCATCGACGCTGCAACAATGTCAAAAAACGTGATTATTATGTTGGACATGTCGGGATCCATGCTTGGGCAGCGGTTTGAAATAGCCAAACAAACAATTGAGGCTATTTTGGATACGCTTTCCGATAATGACTTTTTCAACATCATGGCGGTGAGATTTCTTGTTATTTGTCGGCACTCTTTCTAAAAATGGCGGCAAAATTAATTTTAGTTTTCCAAGGCGCCTACTCTTCTTGACAATTGCACCGATGAAGGCCTTTTACAAGCGACGATGCGCAACAAAAAACTGTTACGGTCCCAACTGCTGAACGTCTCATCAGAAGGAAAAGCCGACTACGAAGCGGCGTTAACAGTGGCATTCAAGACACTGCTAAATGTATGATTTTTTGAAAAATAATTTGTGTCATTATCATAACGCTCACTTGCTGGGGCTTTTTTATATCAGCATGACAGCTTAACATGCTTACTAATTTTCTGTTGAAAGCACTGACCTGCTTTGCTGCTTGTGTAATACCGCTTATGCTTTGTGTTCTTAGCTGCCAGACGATATAAAATGGATATCAAAGGAAGAATTAAGCCGTGCCGAAGAACTCAACGAGATCGATCCCAATCTACACTACATTGAGCTTGACGATAACGTCATTGTGCTTACTAATCGACACGTGAAAGCTGTAAGTGTTATGTAAACAAAACAGTATCTTTAGTTCTCGGTCGGTATGCCACTGCTTTGCTTTGTTGCTGCTTATATTACTCGTGTTACAACTCTGGCTTGTTCTCGTATCTCCTCGTTCTTTTCTGTGGCATCTCATATTTTAGATCAAAAATGGAAGTAGGCTTTCACAGACGCCGATGGGATGCAACGATGTGATAATGCTAATCACAGATGGTGCACCGGGGTATTTTAAGAAAACCTTTAATCTCTACAATCAAGAACGCAGGGTAGGCAGACAAAAACACAAGGGACAAATATTCAAAAATAATTTTTAGGTGCGATTTTTCTCCTTTCTAATTGGCGAAGAGTCTACGGACTTTGAAGAAGTCAAATGGATGGCCTGTCACAACAGGGGCTACATGGTGCATGTCAGCAACATGGCTGATGTTCAAGAAAAAGTTCAGGTTTGTAGTCATTTGTGAGATTTTTTTAGATTACTGATTACAAATTATCCAATTACAAATAATTTTGCAGCACTATGTAAAAGTTATGTCCCGTCCAATAAGCCGTCAAAGTCATTCTATTCAGCGGAATAACGCTGTCTGGGGTAGCGTCTCCAAAGAGCGAATGGTTAGTCAACTTTTGCCTTTTTCCGACAATTTCAACTTCAAAAAGAGTAAAACTGCAGAGCATGAAGAAATTGATTGCATTGCTTTTAAAATTTTACAATTACGGGAAATTGGAATTATGCACTACTATTTTAGAGCAATCAATATGTCATCTCGGTTGGATATCCTGTCGTCTTGGACAACGAATTCATGGGCGTCTCTGCCGTGAGTGTGCCCATGATTGAGCTGATTCAAATTGCACATCCATCAATGGTAAGACAAGAGCAAAAAGGAAGAGAAATGACCCATTTACGAGTGCTTTAGATTGGTCCAATGAGCTATTTTTTTATGCTTGACAACAACGGTTACGCCATGTTTCACCCACAGCTGCGAGCGATTGTAAGACTGATTTCTTTTATGTTTTTTTTTGAAAATTTCAAATTATGCAGGATGAAGTTACGAAGGAGACAAAACCAACGTTTAACAATATGGATTTTTTTCAAATTGAAATCCAACGCCCGCTTTCCGAAGTTGTAAGTACTCGATTAATAATACCTATATTATCGAATTTAAAATAATATAATTTTTAAAAACTGTTTTCCAGCCCGAACTCGCTACTGTGGCCTGCGATCAAAATGACAACAAGAAAATGGAAGTCTATTATGGAGTTAACGGAGTGGTTCGTTTTTTACCTTTTTTCCGAAGAAAAAATAAATGATTGCTAAATAAATAAATAAACTTTTTTCAGCAAAGAATTTATGTTCAGAAAAACACATACAAGTCCGTCTGTATCGAGGGAACGCATTTTACGTATGTAGCATTTTTAAACAATAAAGAAAGAAGAAAAAAGGGGTCTTTTGTTTTAGTATTGGCGTGTCCATTGCTGAAAACGACAAAATGCGTTTACGACGTCGCGAAAGCTGGCAGCATTCTAGTATCCAGTTGAGTTGGTTTCAAGACAACAATTGGCGCATTCATCCTGAATGGTTGGCAACTTTTCTTCTTTGTTTTTTTTTGTTTCGTACACTAACAAATGATTAATCATTAAGGCGGTACTGCTTGCTTAACGACAGCGATACTGCACTCAGCGCAGAGGCAGCAATCACGACGTATGCAAATCAAATGCATTTAACGGGCAAGCTACCTGAACTCTGCAAACCGAGAGCAGTCCTTGTCGAAAAACTACTGCTTGATATTCAAGCAACAAATTCGTTTTCTGCACTCTGGGATCAGGAATGGAAAGAAAATAAGAAAAACGGGATACATTTAGCATTTTTTGCTACAACATCGGGTTTGATTCGTTTTTACAACGAATCCCTTGAGGAAGCGTACTACGATGCAGCCGAATTCAGTACAAGCAATTATTCAGAAAAGTACTGCATCCTTTTTTTTTAAGAAAAAAAGAACAGTTATAACTCGGAAAATTTTTGCAGGGCATATAGACACTTTGTTTTGGAGTTGAACCGGAGATCATCGGATGACAGCTATTACAAGCGAGCTGTCAGAATGCGAGGAAAGACTGTCTACGACGTCAATTTGCATTGTAAGGGGTTTTTTCTTTTTGTTTAACAATTTTTTTTATTTATTCCTGGATTTAGCTCACCTCTGGCAAGCACCAAACGTGCCAAATGCCTACAACAAGGATGAAAACTTTACAATCCTTGGAATTGCGTACCAGGCGCTCTACATCGACGATGCTCTCATCGGCGTCGTTGGCATCGAATTCATGTACGACAAGCTCGCTAAATGGATGTCGTCTCACGGATGCAATCCCCGAAGCGAGCATGCAAGGTGCTTCCTTCTCGACGAACACGCCATGGTTTTTTACTCGAGCCAGCCGGACATTAGCTACGAGGAGACTCTTTTTGACTTTGAGAGAAGCGTCAACAATCCCCGGTTCAATCGACGCTCTGTGATTGGCTTTTTCTTTGGTCATATCAGTCGTGTCACAGAATGGACCATGGAGACGCTAATCAAAAAAGGCTTTTTCAAAAAGTACGTTTTCCTTTATTTTGTTTTTTCATCATTTTAAAATTTAGAATCACGTTTGTCGACAATCAAGGCATGTGTGAAAACCCTGTTCCGGTTGTAGCTGGTGCATCTGCCATCACCGTTCCCCTATCCCACCTTCGTCAGGTTATTTTCTGGTTCATATCCCGGGTGTTTGTTCTTATACGCGAGTTATCTTTTATTTTTCTATCCTCCATATTGTCTTCTTCTTCCTTGCCACGAGCGTCAGCCTATACTACGACGTTCAAGAGTCCTACCGCTGGACGATTTCCATGCCAGCAGCAAAGCGAGTACTACATTGCCGATACCGAAAGGGCTTCAATGATGTCTACTTCGCTGCTGGAGGGAGAAGATGCCGAACGACCGTGCAAACAGAATGCTGCTCAATGTGCCATGTGAGTTTGCACATGCTATGTTATTTAATTCATTTTTTGTTCTGTTTCAGCCGGGTCTATGCTCAATGGATAGAAAAAACTAATTTGTTGCTGGTCGTGATCAAACAGGATGAACAAAGTGCTTGTTACGATGAAACTCAGTGCCCCAAGCAATCGCCGTCACCTGTGCCATTCGGGTTTGTCAAGAAAGAAGCTATCGTTCCTCCGACGCCCAGTCCTACGGCGGAGGTAATCAAGTCTTTTGCGCCTGGTAGGGATGCAGAGACAAAACCTAAAGCGGATCGGACTCACTGTCAAAGTGCTTCACCCATTCAACGCAAAAATATTATGCAGTGCATTAAAGAAGATTTTGTCGTACGTTTTTGCTTAATTAAAAAAATATTTGTGATAATGAAAAAATTTTAGGACGAATCACATCTTCCTTGCTCAATGTCCCCCCGTTTTCATTCCATGCCAGTGTTGACTTTCTTCGCGATAGTCTTTCGATATCTTATGTATCAGTTTTAGACAGAGTTATTTCAAATTATTACCTCAAAATTTTATCTGTGATTAAAATTTTTACAATGGTGACAGATAAACTAGCAATAATCTTAGAAGATGCACACAGCAGGGATGAATTTAATTAATGAACAGCATCTGGCTTATTTAAAATTATTGCGAGACATTCACAATCGCGAAAAGCTCGTTTGTTTCTGGGAACATTATATATGTGCCCAATGATTGCTTGACATACACTTGAGGTACACCGGACATCCTCAAAGACGTCCGGATTCGAATACAAAAAGTATATTCCGTTCAAAAAAAAACAAAGCGGAAGCAAACAAAAAAATTGTATTCCGATATTGTGAAGTGTAATTTTCCAGAAAACTGAGCTTTCATATTTATAATTGGCTTCAAGTAAATCGTATGTCATGGCAATGTGACGTATTGTGCTCTCTAAGATTGAAAAAAGCGAAAAAAAGGGAGCGGCTGCATGCTCCTTAATGTCAAAAACAAGGGGCATTTTCTCAGATATCAAAAATTTGGCCGTTCGAGAGAAACGCAATGTTATCTGAATTTTGTAGCATTTGCAAACGACAGTATTCAGAGTGACAAGATGCTATCAATGCAATATTCTACGTTGTTTTTTTTCCGATTGTTACCATAATAATTTTTTTGCACTTTTGCTTAGTACCTCAAACAAGTTCAAAAATAATTAGAACACCTAAAAGAAAACAACAGTAAGCAGCAACCGGAAAAATTGATTTTACATGGAAGTAATTAAAAAGTATTTAAGGTAGTTTTCCGTATTTAATGTTGCAGAATTGCTCTGAAATACCGTAACAGCGGAAGCCGAGTTTGATCCGTATTTTTTGAATTTGTTGACGTCCGAGGTCGGTAGTCATTATGGCTAACGACCTACCTAGCGCAAAGTCAAATGTCATGGGCGCGGACAAACACTCTTTGTTCCGGCTAGCGAATCCTAAAACTTACAAAACATTGTTTCACATATTTTAAAATTTGTGCCATATTGCTCTTTCTGACAAAAAAGGTACGTAATACTGTTTACAGTTTTTTCAAAAAAGTAAATACTATTTCGTACTTCTTTTGTCCATGCAGTTACTTGGCAGGATATCATTTATGACCAGATCTATCGCTTCGTTTGTTATAGTCGACAACTTGATTTGAAACTGGAATAGTATTGTTAATTTTATACTGTCCCTTATATTGTTGAACTACTTAAATTTTTATACATATTGCATAATCAACACTAAAATAATTTATGCTTCAAAGAAACGCACGTTATTTTTTCACCATTCCATCATCGCCAGATGGTTAGCTGTTGCGACCGTAGGATTTTCCAGTATATCACGTTCACCCCCCGCCCCCGGATAGCAGATTACGTCGAGTAACGTTTATTGTCACACTAAGATGACTTATATACGAAATCAGAGGTCGAATTAACCAATACAATCATGCAATCAAGAATGATGAGTAAAACAAGACACGGAGGTTAGAGCGCAGCACTTCCATTTACGAGACTGCAGTTTAATTCAGTCCAACTCGAGTCGCAGTGGTTGTTTTCTTCAGTCCTTACATCCACGTCATTTGGAAAAAATCATTCGCGAAAAATCATTATCATTCTTCCAAATTCGCTGCAACTCATTCCTCCCCTATTCGAACCTGATCCGTGAGACCTGGTGAAAATATAGAAAAATTTATTGTATTACATGATAAAAAGAGAAACAGTAATCAGAAGTTGTGGTTTGGCAATTTTTCGCGTCGCAGCCATCACAGAATTCAGAATTTGATGACAGATCCATCGATTATGGAATTCCCTGTTTCAGCGGGGTGTTCAAATTGCATCTTCATAGTTTTGACACTAAAAAAGAAATTTTTAAATGATTACTTGATAAAAAACACTAACTTGTAATAAATGATGCCATGGTTTTTGTCAAATGTTTTAGACCAATAAGGGGGCAATTCTTTTTCCTCCGTGTGAATCCAATGGGTTTGTTCATTTTCAAGATCAATATATATCTGACGATGATCCGGCACAATAACGATAATCCTGTTATCAGGTGAACAATCCGGAAATATTTTTTTAAACTCGGAAGAGTTGATCGTTGACCTAGGACGCAAAGATTGCTTCCGGTCCACATTCGGACTGTTTTTAATCGGGGATTTTTCCGATTCAATCATCTCTGCCCTCGCTTTTGACCGAATAATGCTCACCGGACGTCGAAGAGGTGCATTCTTTCGAAAAGCCAGGGGATCTTCTGTTTCTTCCGCGTTAATGGATTCATTACTACCGTAACCTTGAGCTCCAAAAAATTGTTGCTTTCTAAGCATCGATTCTTGTTGCGACATTAGTTTTTCAGATTCCCCCGATGTCATAGAATACATTGAATTAGGTCGTTTCTGCATTCTGACACCCATAGATTGGCTGGGTTGAAAACTCGGCAACCCTGGAGATTGCTCTCTAGGAATGAAATATGGCTGCTGTGTCTCCATCGGCTGGTAAAGTTCAACTGTGCTTGACGACAAATGTTGAGACGTCTGAGCATCATACTGACTGCCATTATCCGTGTCCTCAGTGTGAGCATGGTCGTAAAAAGGTGATTTCAGGGTTTTTGGAATCAATTTATGAATAAAATCATAGGGGCGAAAGCTTTGAGTTGGCTTTTGAGTTTCTTCTTGCATCATAACCTCAGTATAGTAAGTATTGAGCAAGTTGTCATCACTAACATCGGTAGTCGTGTCACACTCGGTAGACTTAGTATAAGATTTGGCATATATGAAACTTCCGGAAGGGGTGTAGGAGCATGATTGAGAAGACGAATTCGTTTCTTCAAATATTTCAATCGAGGAAACAGGAGAAAACGAGTAAGAATGATCAGCGTGTCTCAGAAGATTCTGGCACATGCCCTTCAACGCTCTGAGAGTTGTCGGTATGCCATTGAAAATTTCAGCGCTTAAGTTGCTGGTACCACTCTGCTGAGCGGAACTACTATTGTTTTTTTGATTACGGAAACGAGCTCGCCTATTTTCAGCAGTATCGTACGATGGTCTGCAAGGTCGATCCATACTCATTGTGAAATTCACATCTGAAATGGACAATTTCTGTTTAAATTATTACCCCTGCCCGCGGCACTGTACGCGTCGGGAATTCTCGAGAGCGCGTGCGCATCGCGGAAATAACACGAACGACAAAGTCTACGACACGCCAATCGCATGAGAAAATTATCAATTGATGGAAGCTTGAATCGCGTTTGTGTTAGTTCAAAGCGTTTATTTGTGTTAATTCGTGTCTAAAGGTATTACTCATTTTTTGTTTTGACGAATGACAGGTTAGAAGTCATAGCACGCGAGGGAGCAATCGTTTAAATCAATAGAGACGTGCAAATGCCAATGAAATGAATACGCGCTATGACTGTCGTTAGAAAATCGTTAGCTTTTTAGTCCGGTATTGCCCTTTGAACTGGCATTACTCTAATTGCAGAATGATTCCGCAGATGCTAAAAGAGCACACCGTTAACCAAAACATTCGGCGGGAAATCCAAGGTGAGTTGCGGTGGACAGAAAGAACATGACATCATCTTGATGGCTTTTTTTTGCAGAAAAACGAAAGAATGAGGCTGTAGTCGCCGTTCACTCGTTGTCCAATGCCGTGGTCGATCACCTCAACTCTAAGTAATGCTTTAGGAATGTGTACTGACAAGTGATGCCTGTTTTCAGGATCTCGGTGGCATACAACAACCAGAAGCGCCTCGACATTGAAAGCAAGAGATTGGACAACAATGCTGCAAGTCTGTCTAGGCAAGCTGAGCAGTGGGCCAGCCTGGTTGACTCATTCGCTCGGACTGTTAAGGTTGGTTCATGTCAAATCATGTTTATTGTTCTACGAAAAAAATTGCAAACCACGAAGAACAAATCAATGAAAAAGGAGTAGTTAGGTAAATCTTTATTAACTTTTGTAGGAGATAGGTGACGTGCGATCATGGGCCTTCGCCATTGAACGAGATATGAAAGTCATCACAAAAACACTTGAAGAGGCAGACAAGCAAGATACACGCATTGATTGACCAGTTTTGAACTGCGTGTTTCCGTCGAAGAAGGCTTTACTCCTCGACAGATACTTTTTGCATGAGATCGGCAAGCTCGTCTTCGTATTCCTTCTTCTTCGCCAACTTGTCGTGCTGATTCTTTTCCAGCTCAACCTTTCCATCGGCGGCCGCAATTTTTTCCTGTAAAAAATATTTATTTATTTGCCTGAATATGAATAAAAAAGCTACCTCGAGTTTCCGGATTTCGGTAAGCTTCTTTTCTACGGCGAGTATGCGCTTTTCCGTCTGCGAACGAGGCTTGGCTGGTGCAGAACTCGCAGAAGTCGACGCTGACACTGGCATGGCAACTTTGCGATTTTTGTTGTTGATGCCTCGAGCCAGGCTGAGGATGTCCGAGGTGTCAAGGATTCCTGGTATGCGTCGGACTGGGACCGAAGCAGCGGCGGCGCGCATTTCCTGCTGCACAACACCGGGACATTTGTACACAGGACGCTCTTCAGGTGGGATGTAGCCATTTTTGACCTTACGAGCCTTTCGCCAGGTGCCATCGGGGCGCTGGGTGGATGGAATATATGTTTCCCCTGACAAAATTGTTCTTATCATTTTAACTCATGCAAATATATTAATTAAAAGTCTTAATTAAAAATTTTAAAAATAAACCTGGTGAGTGGAACAAAAAGATGTCGTCACTCTTAACATGTTTTTACAGGAATTTTTCAAGGTGTGTCATAATTTTCCGCCTGACATGTAAAATAGGGGCTATGCCGGCCATAAGGATTTGGGTTAAACCTTGGGGTAAGATAAAAAATAAGACTTAGTTCCTGGATGAAAAATATGTTTACAAAAGTCAAACTTGTGATACCCTGATCGTTGGTTATCCGCTTGTCACCGATGGGGTTGGCAGGGTCCATTGGCAAATGTGTCACCGGTTGAAACAATGACTCTAAAAAGTATTTGTATATTTATTTTGGATCATTTGTTGTAATCATGCGCCCGCCACGCGTTACGGTAACACTGCACGGATAATTTTTTTAATCAGGAGTTTTAACAGGTTAGGGGATATATATTTTTTGTACGTCAAATAGCAGGCCAGGGGGGGCATATCAGGCCATTTCGGTTCAACGATGTTTCGTTCTGGAGGAAAAAACAGTGTCCGAGGCAAAGCTGATATAAAATCAGGAAATTCCATTGGGTCAAAACGCTGCTTCTGATACTATTCTTAATGCCTTGACCACACCGGTGAGATTAAATATAATAACACAAACATCTTAGTATGCCGCCACACGCAGCAGGCAGACGACAAAAAACGCTGCACCCACTTCGCGGCGGTAGACAAAGTAAGACCCGAGTAGAGCAAGCATATAAAAGCAAAAATTAATAAAACTGCACAACGATGCCGTAACCAGGGATAAAAAGCCTTTAAGCTTCTCTTGAAGGGGCTTGATTTTCGACGAGATAAGCAGGTTTCATTATCAACAGTCCGGTCGCAGATCGCAGGAGCATCCAGGGGGGCGGATGACCCAAAAGTGTAAGGTACATCACTTTGAGCGTGAAACGATCACAAAAATGACGGGAAGTACGGAATGAAGGCATGATATTATGAAAGGCATTTACCAGTTATTCTGACAAGGTAAAAAATTATTTTTTTTATTTTTAAGCTCTAAGAAGCAGAAACAAGGGATTGAAGTTGTAAACTACAAAAAATAGCTTTTATATCGGTTTTATTTAATGAAACAACCACCTTGGTAGGACAATCATCGCCACCAGGAAATTCAAACTTGGCATAGTCTGGCCTAGGCAGATAAAAATCCTGCGCATCAACCAATTCACCGGTAATGCAGTTTTCCCCCGGAAAACAAACGAAAGCCATCGACAAAGCAAAATGCGCCGCAAAAATCATGTGCAGCACACACATAGCCAGTCAATGAAGAGTACATTCGTTACGTTTAGCCAGGCATTTTTCAAATAGGGTTTTACTTATGCAAGTTACAGCCGGTTGACAGTCACAAATAAAACCAAGTTGAATGAGAAATATTAGCTCATGTTAAGATTATTAATTTTTTACCTAAGTGCGGTACAAATAACTGAGCTTTTTTAACGGTCTGCACAAAATTACGATCCTACTATACCTGACATCCCTGTTCATATAAAAAAGTTAAACTTCCAGAATTCTGGAAAATTTTTTGCTAAAATTCACCTGAACACATTGCTTTAATCCAGAAAAAAAATTGTTGTTGTAACTACTAGGTGTGCTTGTATATGAAAGCTTAATCATCAGAATTTAGATTTTTGGTGTATGAACGGAGAGGGTTATTCAAAAAAGTATGTAATGTTTACACAACAATTTATATAGAGTTTATATTCACTGCGGCAGACACGTGTAACATTTGGTAGCGCTTTCCTGAAGTCGGCTTTGAAAAGTATAATTCTGTCAAATTTTTAGCATGCTACAAATCTTCAAAAAATGTGACGGAATTTACAGTGTTGTACTACCGAATTTTGATGGCTTTACTCAACTACGAACCCTGGATGTCCGGACTCTCGATGAATCAGCACTTCTAGTTTTACTAAACGAGTTTGTTTTTATGAGGCAAAAAATATTGTTAATAATCGAAGTACGTGTTTAAGGAAAGTCGATAAAAGTCAGAGAAAAGAGAACAATGTGCCAACTGCATCACAAACAACAAATGCGGCTGCTACGGGCATCGTGCAGGCGCTTTGCAGTGTATTAGGACATGATGTCATTGTCAACGATCAAACACATTCAAACAAGGGTCAATTTATACCGCATATTCTGAATGGCATTGTAAAAATTGGATCAGAATGCAGGGTGGCATCCTTCTTGCCGCAGGGAATGAAGGAAAACATTTCGTTGCAGTATTTTAGCCTCTTCCCGCACCAAAGCCCTGCAACACATTCACCCGTAATTATAACGTTTTTAATACGATAAAGATGTAAAGATAAAATATTACAGATATTCAATTTGATCGTGTACCAACTCGTCAGAATTTTTGAACAACTAAGCAAGCGGTCAATTTACGTATTGCCGAGGCTTTGCGATGTGGTCGTAGATAACAATTATTGGCTAAGTGTCTCTCTGGGAGATATATTACAAGCTCCATGCCTAATACCCATTTCCGAAAACCAAAAATCCAAAAATAAGCATTCAAGACAAAGCTGTGAGTTTGACACCGATCTCGCTTCCCTGACATCCGCATGGACACAAAACAGGTTATCCAATTTTGATTACCTCATTAAGCTCAACGAATTTGCCGGTTCGTTTTTTGTATTAATTTCCGTCATGAAAACAAAAACAATTTCCTAGGACGTGAACGAAATAACATGTATCGTCATCCCATATTTCCATGGGTCACGGATTTTACAAATCCAACAGCAGCCAACAGACCTCTGGATCGTACAAAGTACCGGCTGAAGAAAGGCGACGACCAACTTCACATGCAGTACACCAAGCAGTCCCCCGCCTATCATGTACCGGAAGTGCTGTCGGATATCTGTTTCATGATGTATCGTGCACGAGTCGAGTCTAAGGAAAACCTAAGCAAACACGTCCGACCGCAATGGGTTCCTGAGGAGTACCCAAGTTCCATGGAGCGACTATACCAATGGACACCCGATGAGTGCATTCCTGAATTTTTTGAAGATATTACAATTTTAAAATCCATTCATGACGATATGGATGATCTACAGCTGCCCAGCTTTGTCAATAGCCCTGAAGAGTTTATAACCTGGCATCGCTCAATTTTGGAGTCCGAAGCCGTATCGGCTAATTTACACCACTGGATTGACCTTAATTTTGGTTACCTGGTTTGTCGAAAATTTTTTATATTGGTCACGCAAAATCTTTTTTTAGCTAAATGGAAAGCCAGCGGTGAATGCGCTAAATGTTCACCTCAGTTTCATCGATCCAAATAAGTCTTCTCGTTTCGTCGGACCTGTTCAACTGTTTTTTGAACCTCATCCGATGAAAGAAATTCCTAACCCATCGAAAACGAAAGATACTTATCTTGACGATCAAAAGACTTTGGACGCAGATTTCAGTGGATGTGAGCTAAACGATCGGTTATCAGAGATTGTACGAAGTTCAGAGGAACCCGACTCCAATTATCATTACTGCCGGAAATCTGCGACCAATATAGCTGTGCTTATAATTGAATTAGCATTTCCTCAGGAATGCAGAAATCTTGGTTCCGCCGCTTCTTTTGATCAAAGACTTAAACGTGCGTCCGAAGTTTTTGGTTCAAGAAAAGAAGAACTTCCACCTCATCTCTGTCGCCCTGTTGAACGGCTGCTGAGCAAAGCGCACATTTTCCAGAAAGAAATTATTGACGGAAATTTTTTCAACATTCCTCCATCGATCATTTATGCTTACGAAAAATTTGCGGAATTTCACAGACAAACATGGATTATTCAACGGGCACCAGTAAAAGAAAATTACCAAGCACGGGATGCTGCCCTGAAATCAGCACTCAAAATAACGGGATTGTCTTCCATATGCCTTCAAATGTTTACGTTTTTGCTGACGGATAAGTATGCCGCCAATTCGTGCTATTCGCTGGTTCCTGATTTGGCAAAGAACATTTCACGACAAGAATTCATGACTGTGGCATCAAAAATTGAGAGAATATTTGACGTTAATACTTTTAATGTCATTAAGGTTCGTAAAAATTGTATACCAGCATAATTGATAATGAATTTTCAGTTATTTGATAGCAGATTTCTGCTTCAACTCAGTGTAGCCTACGGAGCGGAGCAGTTTCTTGATCGCGTGGTTCCAAAGTTTGTCGAAATGTTGCTTTTGGCAAACGACCAGCAGTATCATGCTTTTAAGGATATCATTTTGTGGTACTTAGCGATTTGATCTTTTTTTTTACATTTGCAATAATTATTTTTAGGACTGCAAGACGATACGGTAGCATTCAGGCAGCAACTAAAATCACTTCAAAGCTTTTATGCCTTTTACCCTTCTGCTATGCCACAGACGATAAAAGAGAGCAAATCACGTCTTCCGACAACCTCACTTTTGAAGTACGTGGTGATATTCAGTGTCACAACATTCTAAACTGCCTGCTTGAAATTATAATTATGTTTGGAACGACTTTTGTAACCGTGCAATGCCTTCCTTTTTGTGCAGACGTCTTTGACCAAGCCAAGGGACGATCCAGCATTCCAGCATCACTTGAAAATGCCATGATCTCATCTGTTGTTCTGCTCAATGCCATCGCAAACTGCCTTACTGACAGTCAGCTTTTGGATCAGTTAGAAGACGTCGTTGTCGCTAAAATTCTATTTGTTGCTGTCAGACTGTTTTCTTCGGCTTCACTCACATTTGCAACCACCGAGGGAAGAAGGCTGCTGGCCTACAAGACAATGTACACGCTTCATTCCATTGCCGATAGAATTGGATCCGACAATGTTGAACGTCACATGGCGCTCTCGATTCAGAGACTTTTTTCTACCTTTAGTGTCATCTACGACATCGATGCCAAAGGAAATCTCCAAGTTCTGCAATGTCCTCCAAAACAGCTGGATCAAATTTTTAGTCCAAACTTTGCCATATTGTTACTCCACATATTTTCATTCACATGCGGAAGACAATTTACGTTCAGCCTGATTCAAAACAGCAAGTTGATTTTAAAATTAGAGCAAGAAGCGGATATGAACGTGATTTTGCCAATCTCAACGGCTTCAAGGACAGAAGAACTTGCTACCAGTCCGCAGTCGTCGGGTGTTGTTTTATCCAGTTCACTTCCAACCGGCAACAGATTAAACTTTTCCATGGGTTTTGAATCCAATGATTCTACGCCACCTTCGATGGAGATGTCTTTTGATCGAAATACACTCTGGAGTCAAGTGAGTCTTGACAGCCCAACTCACTTGCATGGCACGTGGGCGGATCACTTTCGAGCAGCTTTGACGTCTACGTCTTCGTTGATCCCGTTTGATCAAATCCAATTGTGCACTTTCTCTGGGCATGGTGGACCCATCAAAAAAGTTGTCCTTCTGGACCATGAAAATTCCTTCATTTCCGCATCGCTGGATAAGACAGTCAAACTATGGTCTCTTAAAAGCACCTATGATGTAATTACCTCTCAGATGTCCTACGACAAGCACAATAAGGGCGTGCATGATGTGGTAATGCTTCAGCACGAAGGAAAAATAGCTTCTACTGATGGAACCGTACTGGTAAGAATTTTCCAGTGACATCCGGATTTAAAAAATGTTAATTGCAGTTGTGGGATCCATTTTGCGACAAAACAATTCAAGAACTGAGCTGGAAGAACTCCGGATCCGACGTGTTTGTCAACGCTCTCAGCACTTATGGGCAACGCAGTATCGTTTTGTCATCCGTATCCGCTACCATGCTGATGTCAGTTTTTTTTGACAGTGCAGTACATTATTAAGACGTTACAGGTTCTACGACACACGAACTCTGTCATGGGCTAACCGCCTTCTCACAGTCCCTCCCTCCGAAGCATGCCTAGGCATTAAGAGCTTCTCCATCTCTCCTGATGAAAATTATGTGGCATGCGCTCTCCTCAACGGGTTCATCTCAGTCATTGATCTACGGGTCTTCAAATTGCTGGGATTTCTTTCTGCAACAGATGCGGAAATAGTGCAAATCGAATGGTTGTCTAGCAACCTCTTTGCCGTACTTTCATCGGATCAATCGTCAAAAGTCTTCGAACTTTCTCCCCAGTTGCGCACAGTCGCTCGTCTCACCGAGCCTGCAGTCATGATTAGCGCGTTGTCGTCTCACGAATACGCTGCGGTGCAGACGTCGAATCGCGTTCGCTTTTATGCCGATAATGAGTTTCGACACGAGGTCAAACTGCGATCTGACTTCATCTCTGGATCCGTGACACAACTGGTCTACATGAAACTCAACAAGGCGTTTATCATTGGCTCAACCACGGGAATGATGCGACTTGCGTGTTGATAAGGGCTTTCTTTTTTATAATTGTCCATATTTATTTGCAACACTACTGCGTAATGTGTTCATAAACCTTTCTGTTGTTAGACTTTGAGACAAGATAATTGCACGTGCGCGATCGACCGGACGAGTGAGTATTCCGGGTTTCGAGTCAGTTCATGATCCTATTTTCACAGTGTACTCTGTCCAGTCTAAAGTCGGTCATTGAAAAGGACAGTCGCCGCAAAAAATATTTCACTAGTTACAACGCTCACCATGCCATGGGATTACACTACGTTGTGTCTCACTTTTTTGAGGTAAAATGACAGTTTTGTTCCATAATTAAATCTTGTTTTTTTAGTGGGAATCTCGGATAGTAACTCGGTGGCCTTTGATATTTCTCACGCTACCGTTATTGCTTACCGGTGGACTTGTATTTTGCGCGTTCTATGATTTTAAGCTCAATGAAAGCAAGCAGAGCTTGGAAATGTTTCTTCCCGACAATATGGAATCCCTTTTAAACCTTCATGAAATGTTGGAATTATTTCCACCCCGCGATGCTCTGCGAGACAGCTACTCGCTTTTTGGATCAAAATTTGTCTACGTGATGTATGAAGACACATCTCTGGAAGCGAATGTTTTGAATCCAAGCACTTTGGCTCAGGTGTCATCGCTGCACAAGCATATTCTGAGTATTGCTTCAGATGGTCAAAACTTTTCACACTTGTGCTATCGATCGACACCGGATGCCACGTGCGCACAGCATCCTATTATGTTTGCCCTTGAAGACGATCAGCCACACATAACTGCCCAATTCCTGGCTCGATATCCTATGCTAAAGTTCGGAAACGTGACACTGGACAACGCAGCCATCTTTGGAAAGGTGGAAGTCATGCAAGGCTCGGACAAATCAGGAAATCGGGTCATTGCCAAGGCCCAGGCAATTAGACTCCCCTACATTCTTAGTCCCCATCTAAATGTCGATAATTGGATCAATGAATTCATACATCATGTATCAAAATTACGATACCCCAATGCTTCACTGTATTACACCTCATCGTTGTCCTTGGCCAAAGAAATGGAGAAAAACGGAGAAGTTAGCTGAAATCTGCAATTTTGTTAACAAATAGTTGTTTTTCAGCTTTTACTACCGTATATGCCATGGATGATTATGACTCTAGTACTGTTCTGCATGCTGATATGCTCTTCCGGCAACGCAGTCCAATCGCAGCCCTTTATCGGTCTGGCTGCCATGTTTAACGCCTGCTTAGCTGTTGTTTCGGCATCTGCTTTGTTAATTTATTTGCAGTTTCCATTCTTGCATATGACATTTATCATGCCGTTTCTGATCATTTGTAAGTATTTTTTGCCGTACAAATGATTTGAATGAGATATTCATTTAGCCATCGGTGTGGATAACATGTTTCTGATGCTCAAAAGCTGGCGTCTGACCCTGAGTAATCTACCTCGTCAACCCCGACTTGCGGCTGAAAGTGACGCCGTGCTAATTCATGCAACCACAGAAGTATCAGTATCACTGTTGATAACTTCCCTCACAGATGGGCTTTCTTTTCTCGTAGGAACACTTTCAGATTTTATTGCTGTTCGTAAGTATTTTGTTTTTGTTTTTAACCCAATTAAAAAAATTGGTTTAGGCGTCTTCTGCATGTACTGTGCAGTAGCAGTCTTGTTTATGTTTTTCTATCAAGTCACATTTCTCATGGCAGTGATGACGCTTCATTGCCGACGCGAGGTGGCCAATTTACATTGGACGGGTTGTATTCGTCTGCCGGCATTTACGAAAGACGATAATTGTTTACAAAAATTCTTTTGCACTGCTCCGTCCAGAAAAATAAGAAAAAAGGTCAAATCGCACGATGTCTACGCTCTCGCTGCCAAAGTCATGAGTCATTGGGCAGTGAAAGGAGTGACGATTCTACTCTATATTGTATATCTCACATTTTCGATTAATAACCTCCTGCAACTGCCCTTGGGCCTGGATCTCAAATTATTGACACCCGACGGATCATATGTTGCAAAGGAATTATCAGCTCAGGAAAAACTCTTTTCCGATTATGGAGCATTTTGTTTTGGGGTTGTCAAGGCAGACAACCTGGCACTACACCAAAAAAAAACTCGACTGGATCTCATCCAACTGTATTACAACCTGACCTCTGGCCCCTTTGCTTCCAGGGCAGAGTTCTGGATCGAAACATTTGAAAATCAATTTTTGATTTCAACGCCTATTGTCATATCGGATGACAGAAGCTTTATGCGAGCTTTGATAACGTTTTTGGAAGTTCCGATGTATAACAAATTTCGAAGTGACATATATTTCAACAGAACTGGTCACATCACAGCTATCAAGATGATCATGCGGGTACGAAAACTCGGACCGGCAAACGACACTCCCCGAGCGGTCTACCTTCGATCGGTTTTCGCAACAAGTGGTTACCCGGGTTTCACTTATGATACCAGGTAAAAACGTTTTTTTAGCAAACAGAAACTTGTTTTTTTAGCTTTCTACTTGCGGATCAACAAACCGTAACAGTCAAAAACGTAATAATGAACGTAGTGATAGCCATGTCCGTGATGCTGTTGATTTCCTCCATTTTGATACCCAAACCCGTAAGCGCAGTTGCAATTACTCTCTGCATATTCTCTATCAACGTCGGAGTCATCGGAGCACTGTCAGCTGTCCACACTCGATTGGACATTATCTCTATGATAACAATAGTTATGAGCATAGGATTTTCAGTGGACTTTGCCAGTAAGATACTTCATTTTAATCCAAACCTCAAAAAAATAAATTTTAGCCCATGTGACGTATCACTTTCTTGTACAACGCAAAAATCGTCTGGAGGAATCACTGCGCGTCGTTGCTTTTCCCTTATTCCAAGCAACCACCAGCACTGTTGTCGGCGTTGCCGTGCTTGGCATCGTGCCTTCCTATATGATCCGTACATTCGTACTGACAGTTGTTTTTGTAGTAACAATAGGCTTGGTTCACGCAATTCTGTTTCTACCGGTGTTACTGGCAACAGTGTTACCCGATTCAGAGTTTTTGGAACCTTACGAATGCAACATTGTTCAAAAAGTTATGCCAGATGTTGTGCTGCCCGGTAGCGTACAACATGTTCAAACTGTAGGAAACTAATTTGTCCGATTCAATTTTAACAATTCTTTTGTAGATTCGAACTGTGAACAAGCGCATGGCTTGCTACGTTTCGCAAAACGACCGTGTTAAAACTGTTACAGATTCTTCATCCGGTTCATCGGTGCAATCTCCGACGTTTTCTACTGCGGTGTCCAGTGGAACTTCTAGCATACTATTGTTTTCATAAAATGACATATATCATGATTACTTGTACGATCTTGTCTAATGTTCTTGCCGGTGGTGAAAAAAAAGTTTGCGCTTGAAATAATCCCAGTCGGATAACGACTTTCAAGGGGTGTCGCGGCGATTCTAATTTATGTAAATATGTGCTAGTACAAGAAATATTAAATGATTGATTGATTGATTGATTGAAGCGTCAACAAATAGTGACCAAAAATGTAGACGTGCTATTTTTTAAATTTAATGCAGAAATGCTGTAAAGAAACTTAGTACTAAAAGAGTTTGAATATTCATAATAGCTTATTCATTTGCGGCAACAAGGAAAAACGATTGAGGTAGCTAAAATAGTATACTTTTTTATGAATCCACGTATGTAGAAGCTGCAAAATGTAATAAAATTGCAACAGAAGTCTGCAAGCTTTGCAACGTGGCTATACAACGTCACACAATCAGTACTGCAGATACCGATATATAAGCAGCAGCATACGGCATTCATTTCATCGTTCGATTCAACATGAATACTTCACTCCTTCTTCTTCTGGCCTTTTTGGCCTTCGTCTTCTTTTCGGAATTTGTTTCTGGTTCCGATAACTCCTCCGATATCAGGTTCCCATGCAGACACGATTGCTATTGCACAGTATGTACCTGCCCAGAGCTGGTTCTAACTTCTACACCATCAACACTTGAACTCTCATGAACACGTTAATCTCTGCCACAAAGGTCATGGGCCGTTTCAAAAAAGTGGCAGAAAACATGGGATTGTTCTATTGTGTTCTTATTTTTAGATTTTAGTCATACATTTTTTTATTTTCTGTTAATATAATAAATTAACAGAAAATATTGTTCTTTTTTTTCTGTTAATCTATGTTCTTGGCGGTAAATAAATAAAATACAATAATAAATGTACGATCTAGAGAAGACAACATTTACTCTTGACTTTGCTTGCATAAGGGTTCTCCAAAATAACGTGCACAATGATTTTTAATTGTGATTAACGAACAACGAGGAATGAGGTGAAGATATCATAGTTCTCGCGAAATTCCCAGTTTGCTGTTATCGACGGCGATTCAAAGTCCCAAACTTTTTTCAATTTTTTGGTTATATGCCAAATGTTCAAAAAATTCGATTTTTTCACTGTAAACTTCTTTTTTACTTTTTAGCGCATGAATTCTATGTATACCCCGGATCTGAATCTCATAAAATTAATGGCATAATTCATGACTTATGGACAGTTTTTAAGGTTAAGGTCTGTACTATAAATATCCCCCGAGTAGACAGAAACTAAAGCAATTGTATTACCGGGTTGTTTTAAACCCTGATCGGCACTATCATTATAGGTGATGTCATGATATCTTTCTGATATAAGTATCATGTTATAATAGCGTTTTTTTGAATGGGTCAGCATAAAATCGCTGCTGCGGTGCAAACAGTCAAAAGAAAGCATTCATTTTTGAAATAATTTTCTTGCCGCTGTCGTCTTGGCAACGAACCGCTTCAAATTTTTGGATATTCTGCGCAAGCTACTCTTGTCTAAAAATGTACTTATTTAGAATTTCAGTGCTATTTTTGTATCAGACAGTTAAAATAGAAGCAGAGTGGGAGATTCCGGAGGAATTAAGTTTACCTCCCTCGTGGTTTAAACGCGTAGGAGGCGTTAATGGTACAAGCGGCTTTTACGAATATTACCCTCGGGGTTTTTCTATCGCCGTTAGAAATTACATCGATTCCCTAAACGATGACATGGATGCCGTTTATTTGCACGAACGGCCTGCGATTAATGATCCGAGGTTTGTTTAACCGTTGATATTGCGCTAATTAAATTTTTAGAACAAATGCATCGACTTGTTTGTTGCCCTACAGTTCGGATACATCGTGTTTTATACAGCGTAACGGACAAGTTGGTTTTCAGCCTTTAAACGGTAAAACGCTTGCAATTGCAGGTTTATCACGGCACAAGCGTGAAGCACTTTGATGAATGTCTAACTGTAAACTCAACTTACTTGCAGCTTATAATGCCTGGTAACTTTTCTTAAATTCAATGTTTCAAAACTTTTAAACCAAAATTTTGTCACGCAATTTTAGATGCCAACGGAAACTGTATGCTGTCGTCAGAAAATGATTTATTCCTAACGCAAAACTTAACAATTCACTGCAGAAAGTCATGCTCTGATACTGACGCCATAATGAATTACGCTAATGATATGCTGAATAATTTGGTATGCGTTTGTGACGACTGTGCAGCAGTGATTAAGTTAGTTTTGGTTTTACAAATCTTGCACGTATATTTAAGCAAGATCTTCCTTTTTAGCAATGCTAATGCGGAGAACAGTACACGTTTGACACTACTTTTTTCGTTAAATGACACGCAACTTCAAAGCGTGAGCATAGCGAGGTTCAGAGTTCACAAAATTGTAAATCATAAATGCTAAATTCCTTTTTAAGCGAGAACACTAGTGATGACGAGCCCGATGACTGCCGCATTTTGACTGTTCATTACATCATACAACAAGCAAGCAATGTACTTCCGTTATCAAGGTATTAAATATGATATTAGCAATTCAAAAAAAGTATTTTTTTAGATATGAACTACAAAGAGGCCGATTTCATTGCCCTAGCGAGGTGACTTGTCTGAAAGAAGCATGGTACATCGTAGACTATGCCCTGCAGCAGGAAACAGTGACTTGCATTGTTGCATTTCTGATCATTGCAGGAGCTCTGATCAGAGTGCTTGATGTTTGTACGGAAACGATTTTTTAATCATCAAATATTTGCACAAAATTAGGATTTAAAACTTATTGCAAAATCTCACTGCCCCGCTTGGAATTATAAAAGCAATCCTCTGAAAAAAATAAACGGATATTACTGAATCAGAAAAAGTGTTCTATTTTTCTTAAAGGAATTTGACGATTTCATAAAGCACAACGCTGGGAATGGTCGACAGAATCGCCAATAAAACAAAGATTTAGCCACAAGAATGTATTTTAGCCCAACTATCATTTCGGTTTATCTGCAATACTTGTTTCTGTTCGTGTCTTCATTATAATCTTTTATTTGAAAATTACACGACAATATCAAACTGAGATCTGCAAAGTGATAAACTTCGTAAAGGTAACAAACAGTGATACGGTAACATAAGTTATTTTTTTCAAAAAAGATGAGCAAAAAAAGTATTAGGAGTGAGGGGTATCTGGCTGCAGTTTGCCGGCTGTTGTTCGCATCCAGGATGAAAAACTTGTTCGAAAACGGTTACCGGTTTCGCTGACGTAACGACCTGTATTAGAGAGGGTTGAGATGACTCGTCGTCCCTGTTCGGAGCTGTTGAGGCTATGACCCATGCGTAAAAAGACGTCATTGACACTGAGTTGTCCCGCAAAAGTATGATTCGGCTTGACGTCGTCCATGCCGGGATGAGTGCCACACGACCACACTCGATGGTTGTGTTTTGTCTTCCAGGCATTGATAAAGTCTTCGTTAAATTCAGAAATTGCCTCTGGACATTTGCTGACGCTGACTGCAAGCATGCTGACGAGGTATTCGTGAAACTGCTGCCGTATCCAATTGTCACTCCCCTCCCAGACTGAAATAGACATTTCCATGCAAGTGAGCAGTACAAATAAAAAAAATCTGCAAACCTGCAGGATCGGTGGTCATTTCTTTCATCCGAAGGATAAAGTCCATAAAACGCAAGTCCTGGGTCGTGAGGGTGAGTTGTCGTTTCAATTCGTTACTCACGATGTCTATGTGTCCCTCGTTCTTATCGTCTACCGTTATGATGACATCAGACATGTCCTGCTTCGTTCGGAAGATTGCATTCGTTACTCCAATGCAAAACGCTCGGGTGTAGTCTGATCGTAGCATATCCATATAGCTGATGCTGAGGTAGGGGTGAAAAAGAGAGCCCTATAAAAATTTATACTTCAGAATAATGAAAAAAAAATCTAAATGTTTCAGTTTTTAACCCAATCATAAAAAAACAAACCTTAGTAAAAATGCTAAGTGGAAAGCCAAATTCGTCTGTCTCAAAGGTCGACGGATTATTTCGTTGAGCATCGTTCTCGACCGCTTCCTGAGCCTATAAACAAAGACCAAAAAGTAAAATTTTTTTACATAAACCATGGGAAAAACATACTTCCTCAAAGGAATTTTCCACGTCCGGTTCGGAAGACATAACATCCGAAATTTTTTTTCCGATGGATTTTATCACGTTTTCGGGCGTTTTTGAGATAGATTCTGATTCGGGTTCTGATTCGCCATGACTGACAGATACAGTAATGCTATCTAAAATATTTTTTAATAAAAAAACATATCTGTCAGGAAATCGCAGTAACGCACCGTCATCCATCACTTCAATGGCAATGTCTTCAGGAATGGCAACAGCGCCTGGAACGACTGGAATCCGGCCAACGGTATAGGAAGCAGCTTCAAAAAGCCCGTTTTCGATGAGCAGTGGAAACAGCGAAGCCAGGCCGATTACCATGTCGCCGAGAAGTTTGACGGGAAAGACGTCAAACATGACTTTTCGCTCGAGTAGCAGGAGTTTGAACAGGAGAAGAGTGCGATGCTTGAAGGTAGACAACAGTGGAGTAAGTGGAATTCCCAGATACGAACTCTGAGCGTCGGTAAAAGATGCGTCAAACAAGTCACAGAGATTGGCGTACATCTGATGGAGTACGGCTACCCGTGAAAAGTCTTTCTCGTTGAAGTATGTCTGAGTAATTAATTCGAGCTTCGAATTGAGTACTCCAAAGAGAGGAATCCGTGAAAGTACGCATACACTTTTTTGCACTGAACTTCGTGTCACGTCTTTGTCCTTAGTAACCAAGTCCTAAACGAGTTTTGAATATTCTATGAACACTACAATCTGACAAGACATACCGCTGACGACACTTGTCGGTAGCAGGATATGCCAAAAACAGCTCTTTTGGGATTGTCAAGAGACGGCAGCAAGAAATAGACAATATCTAGAACATCATTGTTCGTTATAAAAATAGCTGCAGTACAAAATCGATTGACCTACCTTCGTTCACGTTGTGCACACCATCGGGTAGCGCGAGAGATGGCAAAGCGACCCACTGCTCGGGTATATCTTTATCTGGATCTGGGACGACGTTATCCTTGAGCGGAGGATAACAATATTCAACCTGCAAGTATAAAAAAATACGTAAGATGCCATCGAAGAAAGGACACGTACCTGGCATCCTCGCTTGTGATGAAAACCAACAACAACAACGTGTAGGATGGGATTCATAAGATGTAGCAAAGCAGCCAGACGTAATCAATGTGCAAATGAAAAGACATTTATGTTCGGAATTAAAACTGCGTGGTTAACATGATTCGCTGTGAAACACTCAAGTGCGCGCGTTTCGTGAGCAATAAACTAAGTTTGAGCCTTCTCATGTGAACTTTCATAGCTTTGGTTAAATACTAAATACTTCCGTCCAATGCATTTTGCGATGCATTTCATAGTTTGCACTTCATATTTTTTCAGTTTGGTCTTGATGAGAATATGAATTTAAAGTTGATGTGCATGATGCAGACTCTGTTAGTTTTTATTTCAATGCTCGATTGCCCTTTTTTGTTGAAAAAAATTATTTACTATTTGGTTTTCTGATTTTCGATCATCTTCCGTTTGTTTATAGCAATTTAGACTCATTTATTAGCTGTCAGCAACATCACAATCATTTGCACTGTTAAATGTTTGTACGATAAGCGTCGCCATTATTTACGCCGCATTGATATACAAAAATAGTATTATTTTCTGTTTTTAAAAGACGAAAAAGTTGCAAAAATAGTGTCAAATATCAGTGAAGTTGAGCAACCAACAGTAGACCAAAACACAAACTGTACGTTGTGTACCCGTTGACCATCTTTGGTATTCCTACGTATTTTGTCGTGTCTTTCTTTTTAAATGTTTTCTTTGAGCACTCAATCATCGTCTCGTTGAGTCTTTCTCATGTCGTAGCAGAAGCGTCGGAATCGTTTCTCTTTGGTCCAAGAAACAAATCTTTGGAACTCAACTTGCCTTCGAGGCTCTCGCTGACTGAAAGGAATACAGATAAATATCATTTAGGTTTAATCAGTGGTTGATTGTTTTTTAATTTGAGGAATTTAGCAAGGCCGGGCTTTGGGAATTGGATTCAGTGCTTCGGCAGATAAAGGATAAATTTGTCGTTTGTTCTAGACAAATTGATTGGCCCTTGTTGTTGACCAGCCAAACGAGAGAAAAAAAAACAATTAAAAATGATTACATTTCTGCAAGCCTGGCATTCTTTTAAAGGAATTCGGTGACGCAGAAAGATTTCTGACATTACCATGGCACTCACGCTACGCTGCCTACGCCTGTTGCCCCAAGAAAGAACAAGTTTACGATGCTGAAAGAAAATATCTATGACATTTTTTGAGCTTCCAAAAAAAGTTATACTACACAGTAAATAAAGAAACTGCAAAAGTCTTTTTGTTCACTTATTTCATTTCCTGTTTTTCTGCCTTTTGACGCCATAAATAGAGTGAGTACACTGGCACCGTTGTGACTAAACATAAAAAAAGACCTGAGGGACAAAGTGGTAAAAAAACAACTGACAGAATCAATAGATTCCAAATAAGCTTGATGAGGTCATCAGAAAAATGCGTATACTTACATTAGTCACGCAGCCTCAAAACCCTACCGGTACGGAGGAGGGTCAACATGCTATATCTTGTTTTCTTTTTTTTGAGGGAATATATTACATTACCAAAGATTTTTTGGAGAAAAAAAAGGAAACGCTGCAAACAACATGTGTACGGCGTTTTGTCATGAGAAATCTATGACTCGTGGGAACTTGGTTAAAAATCATGTTTTTCAGGTTTTAAAAGTACGTGACAAAGAGAATTTGGCACATGCGGGGTACAAAATAAACATACCTAGCTGGTCTATCTTGGGACCAAGCGACAGTGATAATCCAACCAGAATTACCGAAATAAGCGTTAGAGCTATTGCCACAAACGTTACAACCCGTTTAATTCTTTTTTGGTTTTGTTCCTTTAATTGCTGAATCTCGACGTCAGAGAGCTCAAGCATTCTGGACTGTTGATTGGTTGAAGACATGTTGTTGCAGCCCAATACTAAAAAAAAGAAAAAAAGTTAGCATGGTATACAAAAAAGCCGGTTTATAGCTGTAAACTGTTGTCACGCACTTGCAATTACGTCCAAGATCTAAAAACAAACACGCATCAAGCAGCATAAATTAGTAAAAGAAAAATATTCCGGAAGCAAATGGTCTTTTGTCTATTAAATTAAAATTATTAATTTCAGAACAATGGTTCAGCCGGGAAATGGAAGGAAAAGGAAGAACAAATTTTTTGACAACTTGGTAAACAAACGTTTTACATGGCAACCGTCAAATGTTTGAACACCGAAACAAAGAAAAACAAAAAAACGGCACAAAAAACAAGACAATTTATACGTTAGCTATAAATTGGTCGCCTATTAGCATGCTCCCATAGCGTGGCTGGTGCGTGGCACGGGGATAATGACTCTCGAACGTGCCAAAATTCATAGATCGCCACCACGATTTTAAATGCGCCCCTTTGGTTTTTATATATGCGTCGTCTTCTGCGACGACACGTAACGCATGCGATACTACATTTTATTATTGATAATAAGCACAAGCGTTTCCGGATTTAAAGTAATGACAAAAACTGACAAGCGTGCCGACGAAGAGTCGGAGTGTGCTTCCCATGCTAAGTACTCTGCGCAGCTCCGCCTCAGCGACAGTCCTGGGGTCCGCCCAGAGTAGCGTGACTTTGCAATGCAAAAAAACTGAGTGCTATTGACGCAAGCTTCTTAACACCAAAGAAAGGGATGACCAGAAAAGGCATGAAATACACAGCCGAAAAAAAGTTTTGAACAAAAAAATCAGTTGCAGAGCTGGGCTGCAGATTTTTTCTTTGTTCCTGCCCAGCATGACGCATTATAACAAAAAAAACACTTTTATAAACATTAAACAATTTTTTGGAACTATATATAAACAATGCATTGAGATGCTAAATGATTTTCAAATCGGTGCTAACGATGTTAGCCATGCGTTGGAAAGTTATGCACTGGCTAGCCCTGCTTGTACCCCCACTACTATGTTGGCATTATAGCGACAACACTAACACTACCACCCTTGGGGTACGCATTTATTTACCAGGCCTTCAGTTTCTAAGTAAGGCTGGAGACAAGATTGTATGTTGCACGCTTGAGTGAGTTAATGAGGTAACGGAGTTAATGTTTTTGCGTAGGTAAATCATGAGTTGCCAAAGCTACAAATACCCAACTTTAACATGCCCATTACCAACGGACCGGGAAAGGGTTGGTTTTACATGAGAAATATGACGCTGAAGCGGTTTGAATCACCAAAGTTTAACTTTACGTTAAACCCGACAAAGGGAATATCATGGCAATCAAGTGGAGGATACTTCCGTCTGCAAGGGCACTTCAAAGTTGTCTACAAAGTTTTGGCCAAGGTGAATGACAAAACTCAGCCAAGCTGACAACATGACAATGATTTTTGTAGATCACGTTTCGTGGAAACATCGATGTAACAGCTGGAGCTATTAAATCTAAAATTGAGCTTGGGCTCCTTAAAAAAGACAATCATCCTCAAGTAAATTCAATCTTTGGTAACAAATTGATTGGATAGGAGGCAAATTAATTGGTTACAGATTCAAATTCACAATTGTGCAGCTTTTGTCGGCAACTTTGACATTAGACTGACCGGTGGTGTCGTCGACTGGATCGTTGACCTATTTCATGACGCTGTGGCCAGCCTTATAAAGTCGTCGCTTAACACGGAAGTACGCAAGAGATAGCTAAAAGTAAGTTTGTACCAAACTTTTTTTAGCTCTGCAGATTAGTGACAAATGTAATCGAAAACAACGCGAATAAAGCACTGCTCGACCTTCCCACTAAGCTAGAAGTGGTTAACAATATATTCCTTGAATACAAATACAATTCGAATCCTGTAATTGGAAGCAATTATGTTGAAAACAGCATTTTTATTGATGTTACACTTTCCAACAAATCATGCAGCCTCCAACAAACATCCGTGTACCCTGGTGTGATTTTGAAGAGCATAAGCCATTCCAAATTTTACGGTCAATTATTTTTTGCAGACACTCCAATTCACGACTTCATGGTTACCGCATGGCTTTCGGAATCATTCTTTGACTGCCTCCTAACAAGCCTGCATGAAGCACATGCTCTGAATTTTATCGTCAACAAAAATCTACAACCCAAAATAGGGGACTTTTTGAGAACAACGTAATACGATATTCAAACGTATGACGACCAAAATTCATAATTGCATGGTTTTTTTCCAGATGCTGGGTAAAAAGTTCTGAAGAGTCCCATGAGTTGCAAGACTTAAATTATTTACCACTTGTCTGCATTGGATCGTTCTTTCACAAACTCAAAACTGATTACCCTAACCAGTACGTCGATTTGGCCTTTGCCAGCTCTCAACCACCAGAAATCACAATTTTGCCCACAGGCGTGGATGTCAGTGCACAGTTCTTCCTTGACTTTCATATTTATCCTACACAGCAACATCCCAAAGTTTTGGCGCGCTTAGGCATTAATGCCACGTTTTCGGTTGAACCGTATTTGTTTAATGGAAGGATCGTAGGCAACCTCGACGGAGAATTTAATATGACATTTACCGAAATCTATTCTGAAATTGGAAACTTCAGTGAAACGTAAGCAATCGAAAATATCCCTTTCGCACTGTAAAAGAAACAATTGCAGATTTCTGCGTGCATTAAATGCTATTCTCCATCCTCTTGTGACCAGTATTTTGGATGTCAGTCTAAAAATAGGGATTCCAATTCCATTGGTTGAAAATATATCTTTGGCAAACGAGTCAAGGCTTGTGAAAATGGAGAAACAGATACGTGCTGACGCCAATCTGGTGTATAATACGTGACTGTTCACGTGCTACTCCCATTCTTCATCATCATCACTACTTTTTGAAGAATCACTACTCTCGGAGTCTGAAAAAAAACGATAACTCAAAAAAATAATCGCTGTAAGATAAATAAACCTGTGTTGTAACGCCTGCGTTGTTGAAGTGCATTGGCCAGTGCTTCGGCCATAGAAGGTTGCGTGGGAGACACAGGCTTGCTTTCGGTTGATTCATGTTGTTGTTTCGATTTGCGCTTTAGTGTTTGAATTCCACCATGATTACGGATAGCATCCATCAAGTTGGACCTAGATGCTGAGACAACATCCGGGGGTACAGCTGATGGTAACTTCTTTTCCCCAGGATTTTCGGATGCAGATTTTGGTTCCGAAGATGCAGAGTTATTTGTTTTTGACGGCACAGACTTCAATGAAAAGCCGGGGGGCAAAGGTGGGGGTGGCGGAGGAATGTTTCCTGATGGCTTGGCAATTGCATGAGTGTCAACCTGTACCGGGGTATTATTTTTGGCCGGAGGGGGCGGCGGCGGAGGCGGCGGCGGCGGCGGCGGTACAAGATCTTTCCCCTGCTTGGATTCATATGTGTTTTGCACTATAATTTTCTCCTTCACCTCCGGAATCGATGACACAGCTGGAGTGATCGATGCTTTGCTCGTGTCGTTAACTGGAGATGATGCTGATACAGGCTGGCGATTATTCAGCAATAAATTTTGTGAATTGCCAGGATGTTTTTTGACATCTCCATCTGTCTCTCCAGAACGAGTCAGAGTCAAAGAAGGAGAGTGATTTTGAGAGGAAGCAACACGCAGCAGCGGAGGAGGAAAACTCGGGGGCGGCTTGCGTGTCGCACGCTGACTTTCTACCCTTTGTGGTGGTCTTGGTACCGATTGAGGTTGCATAACTGGTGGCAGAGCAGAAGATAGACCCGTTTGAGGTTGCATCACGGGATACGATTGATCGTGTATCAAGACTGCTTGCCGATTGTTAGTTACGTCGTTGTAAGCCGAATAATTCGTAGCGAGTTCATCATATCTATATCGGATATCTTGTTGATAGTGCTGTTGTTCACTATATCCTGCTCCCGAATTGACGTCATAAACGGGACTGAGCTGTGTATCATGATAAAATGTAGACTCATTAAAATGTGCACTCTGCGTGTAGTCCGTGCGAAGCATCTGGTTATCAAGCTGCATTGACAATTGTTGAGTTGCATAGCTTGCTGAGGGACGCATCGTAACGCCGCCGCTATGTGTTACGTCGTTGCGATCACTATTTTTAGTATCTCCCCAGCTGTTTATCCTAGGAAGTGTTACCATATCAGGCACTTTGTTCTGAACAATGGATTTCTTCTTGCTATTTTTTCGGGGTTTAGTCACCTGGCGGGCATTAAATGATTTCGATGGCAAAATTTTCATTTTCTAAACATTGAATTGTAATCGCGTTTTGTTAAAAAATTTGTTCACCTTTATAGTGTCAAAAACTGAGCTGCTTTCTTGTTTTGGCGTCTCTTTATAGTGTTCTGAAACACGTAAAATTGTGTTACACCTGTTTACATAATTTTTGATGAACTTACTGTCCTTTAGTCGGTTGTATTCATAAAAAAAGAATTGTGCATCTTCCTTAAATGAGAATACAATACCCAGAATATCTACGTTTTCGGCATCCGTTAAGCATAAGAAAGTTGATTCTGTCGTTAAACGACATTTATGCTCATGGCCTCTAAAACGTGCTTTCATTATATCATTGTTTGGTGATAAAGATTCCACGTACATCATCATTTGCCAAAAACTGTCATTTTCAGCATAAATGTTAAGCACCGCGAGTCGGATTAACTTTTCGGACAAAGTAAGACACAGAATACCGCGCACAACTTCTTCCCATTGACCATTGACATTTCGAACAATAACAGCAGGTGCGTAGCTGAAGATCTATAAATACACGGTTTAATGATAATTTTAAATAAAAAGTTACTCGCTTTACTATCTTGAGGGATATTTTTAATCACAAATTTTTTGACTTCCTTAACTTCTTCTGATTCCAGATTTGACCTAAAACGATGAATAAAATTGACGACAAATCATGCAAAGGCATACTTACGTTTTCTTAAGATGATCCATTTTTGACTTCACTCGGCCGCTAAAATACAGCAAAAAGAGTGCAGAGTGTGGTGATAAAGTTGTCAAATAAAGTAAAAATCAAAAGTTGCTTAGATAAAAACCCCTGCGTCGTGCTGTGCTGTTATCAGCTTGCGTGATGCGTCCGACCGCACAATAGGCAACAAATTCGTAATGCAAAAGGTGAATCAAGCTTTGTGTGTTGTAAAAAACCTCTTTTGGTGGTGCTAAAGCTGTTTGGACTCTTGATGGGCTTGAGTTGTGCTTGCGCGTTGTTTCACATCCTTGCCAATCAGAATGCGTTTTCATAAGAAAAAAGAAAAAAATGTGAGTGCAATTACTCAATTTATGTCAAGAATGGAATTTTAAATGTAGCCAAGAGCTAATACAAATTTTTTAACTCTATCAGCAAAACGATAAAGTAGCACTCTCGCGTTTGGCGTATGCTTACAATTCTGTAATAAGATTTAACACAATTTAGATAGCATCCAAAAATGACAATTTACTCCAATTTTAGCCTATCAGTAACTTTGCTGGCTAACTCTCTCTTTTTATTAGCCTAACCATGTTTTGGAATATCAAAGTGGTCTTCGTTCAACTATGCCTTAAATACTACATAGTACGCCATTTATTCTCCAAGAGCTTTTTTGCCTTTGCTCTTCGAGAATGACTTTCTTCTATTTTTTTTGTTCCAAGCTTGTGCTGACATCAAAATGACGAGTTTTTTTTATAATTGTTTTCCAGAATTCTTATGAATCAGATTCTTCGGCAAACTTTCTACCTGAAAAAAAAATTTGTTGGACTATTTTTCGTTTTTTTTCGCACCCTTTTGTCTTTCGTCTTTAACCAACATTTGTGTTGGTTGGTCTCTCTTTTTTTTGATGGCATTTTGACATGTGAACTTGTCATTGGTACGACTAATTTCAGCCTAACAGTGGGTTTTATAGACACAAAAAACGCGTTGTTGGTGTCATTAATTGCTGTTAAGACATCTGTCTTTTGTCTTTTCTTTCGTTCTGGACCATGCGTCCCATCAGTTCAATAAGATATACATCGTGGGGTTATCTAAAGCAAGAACATCAGGTTAACAGCCGTTGAACATTATTCGAATGCTCTTTTGTCTCTGACAAGCAAGCAGACTTTAAGATATATTTTTTCTTGTTTAATTGTATCCCATTTTTTTGGTCTTACTTAGTTTGTTATACTTTCTGTGAACAATGGCTAATTTTTATGTGCATATCACCTGTTGCTTTATCGACCGTTATATTTTCTTATGAACCAAGTTCCTGGCATTTACTTGGGCGAGTTATGTCTAACGACGTGAACAATAACTGCGTGCATGAACTGTTTTTTCGCCGCTCTCATCATTCTGACTACTGTTATTTCTCGTGTAACATGTAATTCCTTGCATTTCACAGTGTCTCATTTTCTTTTTTCTGCCTTAATATGTGTGACGAGTTCATTAAAATATTATAACTTGGATCTGAATTAATTTTGACGATTGTACACATCTTTGGTTTATTAGCATGTTACTGATGACTTTGTGGAGAAAAAAAATTCTCAAGCTGACCTTTATTTTATTTCTTGTTTAAAATATGCTCAATTATCGGCATTCACATTTTTCATGCATGGCATGACTTTTTTTTCAATTAAAAAACTTTGATGATTTTCTTTCAACCACTCAAATCATCCGCGATTCGTGACATCTCAATCCAAACAAAGCACTCAATCACCCGACGGCGGGTCAATAAAGTCATTGTCTTTCCCAGTGCCACCAAAAAAACATCCTCAAAAAAATTGCTTTACTATCCGCGCTGCCACCCGCTTCTGCGATCTTCTCCAGTCTCTGGGGTCTCACAAATTATTCTAATCTTTGCTCGCACTGCACCTAGGTAGTAAATCATGACCTCACCCTTTCCAATATTTCTGACAACGTTATTGTACATGTACGATGTGCCTAGCCTTATAAGGCGTGTAAATAAAAAAATGGATTACCGCGAAAAATTTTATTCATTAATTTGTAACGTTGAAGAAAAGAAAAATTCCTGGAAGTAAAAAACAAATTTTAACGTTATGTTTTTGATGTCTTCCGCATCATTGCTCCTTTTGACTGTTGGGTTATGGCAGATTTTTATAAACAACGACACATGCTGCCGCATTTGATCTCGGGAAAAAGTTATGCGAATTTGTCTCTATGCTAAACCCATAATACCCTTGTGTCAGACTAGAGGCCTAACAATAACATATTTTTTTCAGAATTTAACGAGTAACAGACTGAAGCGGTACGTGTAGCTTGCAGTAATACTACGCCATGGCAATTCCCATCAACGAGGATCCCTACAGTGGGGCAATCATACGCATGGACAAAGGTAAGGCACAACAAAAAAAAGAGAAAAGGACGGGTAGACTTTGGATTATTTAATAAGCATGACAACTTTTTTTTTCTCTTTTTCTCCTTCACTCAGCGAAACACACACAAACAAGATGTACCAGTATTATACTTAGTTGTAACAATTGTTTTGCGTATACTCATACTAACGGCTTATACTAGTTTAAGAAAATTTGGGAATATTTCGAAGACGTATGTAGTCGTTGATGAATTGCTGAAGACAAAAAGAAAGCGCTACGTTGTCTCTTTTTTTGCTTGTTGTCCCCATCAAAACTTACGTTAGCTTATAAGATATTCGGCAGTAAAAAAAGGCCCCCTAGTAAAACCACAAAAATTGTGCCACCAATTGACTGAGTTTTCCATGCGATTCAAAGAACATAGAGGACCACGGCATTCTTCTTGGACGTCGCGGCATGAATTGTTTACTTCCACCTCGACGTTATTAAAAATTTTTTCCAAAAGCACTGACTTAAATATTTCCTTGTTTTTAAATAGGGTATCGAGGATACCATGTTTGGTCTACGCAAGAGTAGTACAATAAGGAAAAGAAATCCTTTTTTATGAGACAATAGGGAAAAGAGAACTATGTGCTTCCAACATCCTCGTTCCAGATGACGTCGATAACAAACCCGTTCCGACATTTCGTCCCAAGAGTCTTCAAGCTATGTGCGATATTACCAAATTTTCGAGACGTGAAATACAAATCATTTATCGTTCTTTTAAACAGGTTTGCCTTTATTTAAACCCAAAAAAAAATTGTAAACACTTTTTTTAGGGTTGCCCTAACGGAATTGTCACTTTGAGTCAATTTCAAGAAATTCTTTCACAATTTTTTCCACGTGGAAATCCGAAACGCTACGCAGAATTTGTTTTTCGAACATTTGATCAAGATGGCGACAACGAGATCAATTTTGAAGTAAACAATTCTGGAGACCAAAAGAGTAAAAAATTGACAAAACCCGTTTTTCAGGAATTTGTTACAGGTTTATCCGTCATAACACGCGGATCAATGAATGACAAAATAGACTGGATATTTCAACTCTATGACGTAAATGGTCGCGGTGTCATTGGTCAACCCGAATTGCTCTTAATGACGCAATCAATTTACGAGATATTAGGTAAAAACGTGGAACCTCCAATTACGCGACGAACGATCATTGAACACGTACTCGACGTGCATAGGGTAGGGTGGAAACTGTAATCAAGTTTAACGAGAGATTCTTTTTTTTCTTCTTCAGAAAATGTGTCCAAACGGTGAATCAAGCATCAATCGTGAAAACTTTATACAACTATGTAAAAGTGATCGTCAACTATGCGATTCTTTGGTTCTCTTTGATACTATTTTGTGACAGCCAATGTAACACGTCCCAGATGGTTTACATATACGCAATACACCCGGGTACGTATGGATACGAATACTATTTCACGCATAATGAATACCTTGTTTTTTCTTTTTTTTTCATCGAACATTTGACTACTTGTTATCTGATACCCAAGGATCGATAATACATGTTACCCTGTCGAAGAGTGCTGGCAGTGCTCTCCAAATTGCCTGTCTACATGCAAATTGTTGGCATCTCCGCAATTGTAGACATTGCTATTTTATAGCAAAAAAATGCAGCATTGAAACATTTTTTTCTCTTTTTCTCTGATTCCGTCACACTCTATCCCAATTATTGTTGTTTATTAATATATAATAAAATTTGCATGTACAGTGTATCAAAAGTCGTTAGCATATAATTTTTTTTTGAGCGGAAAAGGCTCAAAGGCAACGGAGCCGCATTCTCGCCTTTATTTATGATATTGAAAAAAAATGATAAAATTCAAGAGTAGCATAAAAAAGAGAGGGTTGCGTGTGTTTTTCGGCAATAAGCGCGCTTACTCCCTAAATTTGCGTAACTCGACTACGGCTTATTGATCCAACAAATGAATGTTTCGAAGACCATTTGAAGCACAATGGATGTCTATGCCACAAGTCATTCTTGACCGGGCTTCTTCTTAAACAATTTTAAAGCAGATTGAAGTCGTCATAATTTGTTTGGAAGCCTCATTTGCTTAGAAGATAATGCTGTCAACAAAAAAGGGATAGAATGGCGCAGCCCTTTTTTGTAGTCATAATAAATTCCTCGTTGTCATGTACTATAAAACCAAATCGCCCCGTTTCCACCCATTTTCCCATGGAAACGTTGACAAAAAAACAGGTCTAAAACTTTTTTGATTACGATAATACTAACTGCATTGCCTTCCACTTGCGTTCCAGTGCAAAAAAATTGGTGCATTGAATTACATAGTTTTATTGAGATTAATCCTGTCTTAGTGTTGACTGAAAATTGATTCTTAACTCATTACGGCGTTCCAATTTCGCTAAATATTTCAACCACTGTCAAAAAAAGAAGGAATTTTCTTACTTAAACCATACTAGGCTTTTGTTTCTGACAAAACAATGTCAAGTCCTTTCGGACGCCTTACTTTAAGTATAGTTAAGGAATACTTTTTTTTTCAAAACGTTTGTTTCTTTTTCTACCCCTGGCAACATAGGATAACGTACTCCACGTGGTATTAGGAAAAGTGTTTTCTAATAATTCATTTTATTACATATTTTAACTCATGTTAAATACAATTTTTAGTGTCCAAATTGCAATTTGCCGTGCCACTTTGTGTAAATATGCCAAGGGTGCGCCGTGGTAATTTTTTGTCGGTTTTACATTCCTTTTGGCAGTAATGTCTAAACAAATCTACTTTGTATTGATTTCAAATATAAAAAAGCTTTTTTTGAAAATACATAAATGGCGCGATTTATTATTGTTACTCCTCTACGGCTGACTTTGCTGCTCTAAGGAACGAGTAAATAACGTTTTGTTAGTACGCGTTACGGATTATTACACACACGGCTACGAATTAAATCGTTATGATGTGACAAGGTAAATAGAAGTCAAGAGCAACCACGTTTCTGTTTTTTTTGCGTCTCGTTGATTACGACAACACATAGATAACCTTTTTTGTATTGTTAAATGTGTTATGTACGTTTGTCGTGCTTGTTTCTCTTCTGTCATTGAGAGCTTTGAAATAGCTTACCAGAAAACATAGCGTTAGTTAATTCATGGTAAATCATAATCATGGTCGGCAGGAAACATTTATTATTGCGTGTGGCATGTGTTGATGAGCACTCTTTTTTCAAAGGTGTTGCGTCGCATGATGACAGCAGCTCGGCCAGATGATGCCTTGCTACATAATTTGACTGAGGCTCGTTTTTCGCATTTTCTTATTTATGAAAACTTTTTTTTTCATGTTACTTTTTTTGCCTCCAATTAAAACATATATGCGGCCAGAATTTTTGATCACGTTATGGCATTCCTGTTTTTTTTCTCCTACAGGCGTTGAAAAAAGCTGTTTGTGCTGCGCGAAACGTTGTTTTAATCTATTGTGTGTAAAAAATTGTCGTGAATAAATTTTTGTGACATTTTTTCCGTCCTTGACTATATTTGACAGAAAAACAATGACTACATACTTGTTTTTAGTGATAAACAATATTCCACGTCAGTAAACGATTGATTTTTTGGACACTCGCCAACTGACAGCCTTTTTTGTTTACTGTGATATTGACACTCTTTGATAGTTGATCGTAGCGGCACGTGAGGGTGGTAGCACGCCGTGCATGTGCATCACGGCATTGCGATCAGCTTGCGATTGGCTTTGCTGTACCCACAGCAGCGAACGTGAGACTTCGGGTAGAAACTGGAGTCGAAATAATCGCGCATCATGTTATTCACTCTGCGACGTAGCAGAAGAAGGAAATACGAGTTCAAACAATGGTAAGTATCATTTAACGACTGACTGTCTAGTTTGGTCAAATTTAGCATGTTCACCCAGTGTCGTTCACAAAAATGGTCGCAAAATTTCACCCATTACTCTGATACCAAACATCGAACACATAATTGTTAGACAAAAAAAATCGAAACAGCAAATACGCGAAAAAACTAAACAGAACTCGTGTCCCGCAAATGTTTACGCAATTGACAATTCTCAAAAAACTTCAATCACTGCTGTCAAAAATAACTATCCATTTGACCGACGCTTATCCGATTCTGATACTATTACACTTCGGTACTCTACGTTCGATTTAACCGTAAAATTGAATAATAATTACGATGATCTGGCTGTCAGTCGACCTCCACCATCACAGCAGCAACAACCACCTCCACTGACACTATCAATAACACCGTCGACAGACGATGACGATAATAAAGAGCAAAATGTTCGCAAAATTTTGGGTGAGTTCACGCTTTCCTATTGTTCCGACATTCATATTACGAACACCAGTCAAAAGAATTTTTCCTGTTATATCAAATTTCTTTGCGTTGCCAGTCTTTTTTCCTAAAGTAGACAGACAAGAAGTGAATAGAGTTTTCGATTGCGCCCTATCCTATCCTTCCACAGAGAGTTGAGCAAATGTTCTTAAAAAATTTTTTTCTTGGTATAAATTTCTTCCTTTATGTTGCTTTTTTTCTGTCTGGAAATAATTATTGGGGTAGTTTATACTTTGTTCTCTCTTCTTTGTTTCATATTTTTTTTTTCAAAACCACAAAGAAGACATGTGGTTGATAAATAGTGTCCAAAAAAAAGACATGAATGCATAGGATGTCTGTTGCATTGTTGTTTGGTCGTCTTCGCAGCTTCACGGCGTTGAAGTGGAAGCGATCGACAAACAATACACGCAAAAAGGCGTTGAACGTGTAATCACGCGTATAGGTTTTTATTGGTCGTATCTGTTACACGATAAATCAGTATTACGAATGACTTGTTGCCCTTTACCCATATAAAAGTGCATTTCAAGGGTCAATTGCACTATTAAATGCATGCCCTTTTTTCCCTGGAAGAAACCAGACTCCGGCCTCTTTTTGTCATATTTCAAAGAAACATGAATCCACAAAAAAACTATAAAATTGCCTGAGATAGAATCAAATAACTCAACCGGACTTGACCAAAAAAAATCGGATGAGTGCAGCCAATTTTTGTGACCGACTGTTTTTTGTTTTTTTTAACGCGTCTCTCGACTGATCAACAGTCAAGAAACGCCTTTGTTTATTCTTTAAAAACAATAGAATGCATAAAAAAATGCGAAGGAGAGAGAACAGTGAAAGGACGATCGGTGAGCCTACCGCCCAGGGGGTCAGGTCAGGCTGTTCGCGACCGGGCAACTCCCGTTACAAACAATGGGTAATAATAGACGACGAACCAAAATGATAGCACTGTGAGAGTACATTATCGTTTCTTTTTGTGATGAACATGCCTAAACCCTTTATTGCGTTTTTAGCACCACGTGATCCATTCACTTTGACATAAAAACGTCAAAAACAAAATTGTGTGATTAGCGTTATTTTACGGAGTATTGATTAAATGACTAGTTAAAAGCAAGAGGGAATGATTCAAGTGCAATGATTGATTTGGAGGGAAAGAAATATAGAGTTAAACATGCGGGACGTGTCAGTCCGTCTCAATGCGAAAAAAACCAATGCCTTGTTGTTTCGTGTTCTTTTTTTTGGCCGTTTTCCGACCTACTCGACCAGCTGCTTTCCATGTCCGATCGTCATCGTTCTTTTTGCCACTATTTTAGCATTGTTTTTGTTGTGCTTTTTTTTCAAGTCCAACAAGTACGTTTAGTTTAGAAATCAAAAAGCGTGAGAGCCGACAATCAGCATTTTTTTATTCTTCATTTGAATTGTTTTCTCCTGCACGCAATCACAGTTAGGTTTTATTCTACGTACGAACGGATGAAGTTCGTAAACTAGCCGTTTGTTTAAATTTAAATTTTTTTATTTTGTGAAATTTTCGCTGCGCTAAAATTTGGCACAGCTGTTTGGGATGATAAAAATTCAGAGAGAGGATATTAAAGATCAGTATTTGATAATATCAACAGCAACACTCCCCATTGTGCACTTTGTTTTGTTTTATCCTGAAAACTTTTGTTATTTCTATATGCCATCGATTGTGCAGTTATCAACCGACATCTTAGTTGCTTGCCATTCACGTTCACTAACTTCTGACAGCTTTGGCTGACAAGTTTTTTCATCCCGCATTTTTTTAACATACATACTAAAAGTGTAATTATGAGAATTTGGTCGGTTTAATGCAACTGTTTTTGGCAGAAAGTTTTTTTTAGTCTCCCACCCCCTTTTTGCGTATTGATTTTTTGTTGTTCTTGTACTTTGTCGCGTTTTTTGAAAATTTGTCTTTAAAATTTTTTTTGAATTGACTTGTCTTTTTTTGCCAGCAGTCGCGCTATGAGTAGTAAACAATTGGACGCTAGAGGCACTGCTACCACATCACAATCTTCTACTTACTATGATTCGCTCAAGGCCCACGATTCAAATGCCGTCGAATCTGATCTCCTTACGAGGCGGAAGGTTTCACTCATGCCTCTGCTCACCGAAGAAGATTTGTCAAATTCTGATCTCTGCAGTAAGGATCCCGAAACCGTCGCTCAGGTATTTGGTGGGGATTTTGCCAGCCGATTTCGGTCAAACACAGTTAGCGTATCACCACCACCCTACGATACCCAGGACAAGATGATTCTTCGTAAAATCAGTCCCATCCTCACTCCACCGCTATCCTTTGCTTCCAATACCATATCATCCATACCAAGGTTCTTTTTTTCCGCATTTTTTTGTGGCAATGATTCATTATCTCTTTTTTTTTTGTTCATTTAAGAGGCGTTCCTGCTGTTCGCATGAGGATGCGTAAGAGCGAAGGTGACAATCCAGGTGGAAAATCATTTGAGGATATTACCGTTGCTTTGTCACCTGTTATGTCGCATCGCCAGCTTGTTCTGGCTAACGGGTCATCTTTATTGTCTTCGATTGGTAACGCAAAGGAATACACAGACCCACTTTCTTCTGAAAGCAATATTGTCTGGCAAAAAATTGGTCCATATGTTTTTTCGATAAAAAATTACGAAGATCTTGCTGTAGACATCGCCGCGAGCAATCCCGATATGCTTCATTTCCAGCAAGTGCTTAACGAATGGGTAAGTTAACTTATTTTTGATAATCTTTAATTTATTTTCCTTTTTTGGAGTGTTTATGTTTATATCCGGATTGTCAAAAAATATAATTTAAATCTATAAATAACTTCAGATTAAAACGCAATGTTACGCTCAAGGTCTTGCGTTCATCCTTCTGTCCAATGAATGGGTATCATGCTTTTGTCAAGTTGCGGGCAACAAACTGTTAAGCAGTCCTATCATTTGTGTCGGTTTCTTATTTGTTTATCGTTTTGTTTACCCTTGTTTAATTATTATAGGGCGATTCATCACTGCTCACCACTCTCTTTGAAAACGGTGAACCGGCGTACTACGTGGATTCAGATTCTCATAATCAAACACCGTCCGATAATCAGCCTTTACTTATATCCGTTGACAGGTTATCAAGCGTATGTTCTGATAATACTTGGATTTTCTCGAAAATCTTCTTTTTTTGACTTTTCAGAAGCTTAAACTAAAATTGCGTCAAATAGCAACTGAATTGGGCGCTGACGTCCCGGCGGATGTCGAGTCACTTCCTTCATGCTCGCTCATCGGCATCAAGGCGAGATCAGAGTTCAAAACAGCATTATTCATCGTTCACCAAACAGCGGAGTAAGGAGAAAGCGCGCTGCCTGCTTAACCAGCGCGCCCCCACCTTTCTTTTCATAATAAAAAAATTCTAGGAGTGCAAAAGAGGAGCTATCGTGCATACTACCACACCTACAAATGATCGGCACGCTCATGTCCATTGTGGCCAATATCGAGGAACAAAAACGGCTTGCTCGACAGTCACAAGTTTTTCTAGCCATGACGCAGAATGTCTTTTCGAGCTTACGTGAGTTTTCATTTTTGCTATTTGCCCCTTCTTACATTCGTGTCAAGATTTACTGGCTTTATCTTTCCTAGTATGCATTGACATAGTTTTAGCCGCTATGTGCATAGACTAAAAAGCGTGTACATGCTTGACGGCATTTGGACGTATGAAAAGGAGAACGACAACGGGGTTGATACCAAATTGCCGTTTTATTAGAAATTGCTTACATATCCCCATATTCCCTACTGTACGGTGTCGATGTAATTAAATCACGGTCATATTATTTTTTGGATTGTGTTTTCTCAAATTTGATAACACACACTGTGCACACTTTTTTTATTCTGTGTTCATAATGTGGTAATATTAGTCAGTTTTCGTAGTTGGTAGTCGTTGTAGTAGGAATTTGAAAAAAAATATTGACAGCCACTTCACTCACTCGAATAAAAAAGTTTTATTGACAATTTTAACCAATAATAGATGCTTACGAATAACTCATGTCGTTGTGATCATCCCGGACACCTTTATTGTTACTCTAGATAGGAAAAAATGACACTTCACGTGAAATTGCATTGTAATCAGTGTTATGGGTGTATGCGTAGAGAAGAAGAAAAAAATGAGTATTCCGAGTGCTGTCAGGACCGACGGTGAACCCAGATAGGCCATTTCTACGCCTTGCATGAGGACACACTTCAAGAGGTGAAAGTGCGATGACGACTGAAATTTCCTCTTTTTATATTCAATTTATGATTTTACCTCTGTTTAAACACAATATCTATTTTTATGTACATATACACTGTTCCTGACAATGAGTCATGTGCTCATGTGTCCATGCAATTTCATTCTGCTTGTTTTACATACTTTTGCAAAAACCTCAAAGTGCGATGCTGATGTGGCTGGATTGACCCTCTCCAAAACTGAAAGAATCCATTGTGCACCAGTGAGTGAAAGCAGAGTTATACATTTTGGTTTTTCCATGAGTTTACTTTTATGCCGCGAGAGAAAGAGGACGGAGTGCGTGGAATCTAAATGAAAAAAAAAAGAATGCTAAGAGAGCAGAATATGTTTTAGCTTTTACTAAAAAATCATTATTTTACTTAGTGCGAATGTGTTTCCGATGCATTTCATTGTTGTTTCGCGGTTGTAGTTTCAAACAAGCACGTCATTTGAAAAAAAATTTATCTTTAATTTTTATCTAATTTCATTTTGCCACGTTTTCGCTTGTTATATGAACTGAGTTACTAGCTGACTGCCGACTGACAGCTTGTTTTTTTTTTCGCCACCACCACCACCGCATGATAAGTAACTATCTAACTTAACAAAGAAGGCTCTTGGCCAGTCATGCTCACGTGTTTTTTTTGACTCCCTTTTGCTTATGCGTCAGCGATGCCACAAAATGGAGAAATAGCTAGAGCCGAGACCCATACCCTTCTTCTTCCATAACCGTTGTACCCTCTATTTTCTTCTCTCTTTTGCGTTTATTTGTCTCTATCCGAAATCCAAAAAAATTTACTGTTACGCGTACGGCACGCAGTCGCATCTCGTCCGGTTGAGCCGCATTCCGTGTTTTTTTGCGTTAAAGTTGATTTTGTAAATGTCGTTGTGCAGTTTTACTCAAAATGTTTTATTGGCATAAAGCGAAATAGACATGTGACAAGCGTTAGACGAACGATGATCTTTTGTTCCAAAGATGTATGTTTCACACGTGTTAATAGATTAGAATGTGGTATGTTTTATTATCGTCTACCTCCTCCGTCATTTCTTTTTTGTGTTCCAAAAACTCCCTGTTTTATTCTGTCATTTGTCACTACGTTTTTCATCCTTGTGATTTATGTAAGAAAAGGTGTACTAATACACCGTGTACTATAATATTTCGTTTCTTCAATTGACGTTGACAGTTGCCATGCATGAGCGCAAAGCGGGGTTGGCACATACACACTCTCACTTTACCAAAGCTCTAGAGCTTATGCCACAACTAATATCTTGTTGTGATGTTCACTCCCATATGAAATAAATGCGGCAAAACATACCCCCCTCCTTCCTCCCATTCTCACTTGAGATTTGTCAATTTTGAGAAAAATTACAAATGTTTCGCTTGAAAGGAATAATTTTTTGTTGGAAGGCGAGGGAGGTTCTAGGAATTTACTAGAAAGTAAATAAAATTGACGTTCAACATTTATGTCGAAAGACAATCAAGGACCTAAATTGCTTGTCACAAGACCAATGCACAGAAAAAAAATTTACGATTTATTTATAAGGATTTCGTCAACGTAATTTAACACAAAAAATCAATTGTTTGCTTAAGCATCCATCCACTGCTGCGCGTTGTCCATGTTTGGTAAAATGCTTTAGCGTTTACGTTCGGAGTTCAGAGCAGTTTACTACTTTACCCCCTCCCCCCTCCCTTACCCCCGAGGCCTCACAGCCGCCGCCGCTGCTTGCTAACCATCAAATAGGCTAAATCGGTAGAAGAAACGACTTCAGAGACATTTTTTTTCGTATTTGACCCAATGGACATAGTGTTTACGTTTTTATCTGTTTGCCTATAGGATATGGACGTAGCACAGCTGAAGACCCTCAAAAATGAAAAATCAACGCCTAGAAAAGCATAGAACATAGATTGATATTTTGTGATAAGTTTAATACCGCGGTGTATTTATTGTTTGTTCCTTGTTAGGATCTTAGGTTGTACTTGATGACACTAAGTTAATTAGAACTCGTACTATATTCTACAATTTGTCTTTCCACTTTCTTATCCTTCCTCTTTATCAGACATTCAAAATTTAATTTATACAAAAGTTAAATTAATAATACAAAAATCGTTTTTTTCACGCAATACATTATATGGAACGCACAACTTTAAGATTTGTCACGCTGAAAAAAAAATTTATATGCATGTTAACACAAATTACAAATTTTTATTTGGTTCTTTCTCTCTTACTCCACTTGTATATGTGGATTATTCTAATTTATTATAAGAAAAAAGTCTATGCGGGTTGCTCAAATTTTTTGAGGAGGTTGCTTTTTTCCCTAAATTATTTATAACGCTTTGTCAATTGTATGTATGTACATTGGTGTTGTTTCGATAACTTGTATTTTGTATAATATTAACATGTTTCAATTTCTTTTATCATCTTTTTTAATGTTTTTTTTTTGGAATGTGTAGAAAAGAAAATGCCGCGGATTTGTCTTCTTTCCGTACAAGCATGACGACCGCCAATTCTTGAGTATCTTAGTTAGACAACACGTGAATATATTTTTCTATCTTCTTCATTTTCTTGCTTATACATTTATAAATAAGGGGTTTTTTGTTGTCCTCATGGGGTCACAAAATTTTGTATAAGGAAGTAGAAATTGACGGGAATGTGTCAAGCGGCACATAGTTCTTCTTTATTCTTGTAAAAAGTTTATTTAAATTTCAAGAATTTTGTTTTATTTTTCTGCCCACGCGCGTGGATATTGTACCGTATTTGTCTGCATCACGCCGACACTCCTGTTCTGACGGTGCCACATACCCTGTCCAAAGACCTGTAATTGCCGAAATTACTCAGGTGCTCCCCTAACGCCTCCGTATCACCCACGGAGATTTTGACTTTACGTGCGTTTTTTTTTAAATTTTTAGCCTATCCTCTAGGAGGCGGTCTGTCGGTCTTGTAGAGGGTAAAGCACACGACGTACAGAGGTTAGTATGTATCGTATTGTAGTCTCCACACGAGTCGTGATATTTGCCTCTTCTGGCATATAGGGAAGTAATTGTGGTAATAAAACGTAGTTGAGTTACGAAGGTCAGTTAAAGCTTTTTTATATCGTATATGATTCAAAACACACGCTAAAATATAGGCTACGTTTTTGGAAAGTTTTTGGGGATGATTTTCGTATGGCGCTTGGCATGTATGCACTTACTTACATGAGTGAAAGGTTTCTTACGATAAGTGTGCCCCCGTGGAGGGGATTGCGGAAGTTTGTGCGCTGTTAAATGCTCTGTTAAAAACTCACGCAGTCAATTGTTACAAACAATAGCGCGCTGTGTTGGGGAGTTAGCGAACAATCAATCCGGTGAACAGTTCAAATCGTTCTTGCAAAGATTACAAATTCTTTGTATGAATAAACTAGCATTTGTTTACAGTGGTCTATAAATTTTAACTTATTTTTGAATTGCTCGCTTATGTTTTTTTTGACCAAGTTTTACGCATAACTGACAATTTTGAATTACCATAAAGCATAAGCGTATAATTTTTACGAGAAATTAGGCCATGCATTATGTACATGCATGCTACACGTTGTAGCTTAATTAATTTTTTTTGTTTTATTAATGAGGTAATTGGTCAACCTCAACAACAACTTTTGAGGGGGAAGAATTCTAGGTGACGGACAGTTAGACATCTGCTGGGAATAGAGAATACCCCATTAGGGGAGTGATAATAACTTTATGAGTGCGCAACTAAATCTAAGTGGCTCATTGACTGAGAGGCTAATGTCATTTATGATAGGCCACCGTGTACGTCAGTAGTCACCTTGTTGTTTTTAATCGTAAATTACAGTTCCCCGAATTTCTCATGTGTATATCCAACAAAACATGGTCATAGGATATTTTTTAATCATTATCATTTTATTCACTCCATCGGAATTATGATAATTTGTTCCGCTAGTAGTAAAAGTGTTATTGACAACGTTATAAAAAAATAAACGCAGTTTGACTTGTTTTTTGTTGCGCGCATAATAGGATTGGTGATTCTGCTCTACTTTTGATATGTACAAAAAAAATGTTGCGGTAAACACTAATGTTTTTTGAAAACCTGTAAATCATCACGTATCGTTACACTTGTTTAACAAGCTTTTATATTTTCCTTCCGGGAAGTTTTTGACCCCTGCATCTGATGAGAACAGAAGAACACCGTTATCCTATTTCTCTTTTCATTGTGCTTCATATATATTGCAAAAAATCAGGTTACCCTTGTTTGTTTTTCCATTTTTTCCCGAATGTAGGTGGTCACCCAGCTACAAATGCGACAATGTACTTTTGTACTTTTGACGACACTAACACGTTAGTAAGCGTTCTTCTCAATGTCGATTTAGTTAAGCAGATAAATTCGGGAGAAAATGGACTTTAAGCAACAAATATACCGCTTATAGTTTGTCTCGCCGCTGCGTGCCGTTAGTTCAACTATATTGTCTATATAAAGGGTCAAAGCTTGCCCGTTTTTTTATACATGTTTTACGTAGACTCACAAAATCCATTTTATAATGACTGAAACATGCACGTTACGTTTTTGCCTGATTTGAAATTTGAAAAGCCTTACCCGCAATTTTCTAATTTTTTATAGTGCATCTAATTTTTTAAACAGTATCTAGTAATGTATTTTAGTTTTTTTTCGTAGGTAATTGTCTATCGGGCATTGATGTTAGTCTTATCGGGGGCAACCTTTAGACATTGCCCGGTCTCGGACAATTAGCTTTATGAAGCTTTTTTGGCCCTATAAGTCAATTAAACATTTATTTTGATAAAATATGTTACGAATTTGTCGTTGTACGTCACGAACAAAGTAGTATATAACACAGACGACATCACTGTTTCATAAAGTCATGTTCGAGAGCTCAGAAGGCTGTGTTGTTGCCGTCGGAAATTCTTTTTTTTTCTTTCTGGTTTTTGGTTGGCATTTTTTTTCTTCACGCCATGTCGAATTGCGTTTTCTTGGCAAAAAATATGTTTTTAGGCAAAATGAAAAACTTTTTTTATTCTCACCTTATCTGAACAAAGCGCTTATTTTTTAGTAACTGTGTTATGAACTGATAAATGTCCGTGATAAAATAGAACACCTATTGTTAGATTATCCCTGTAGCATAATAACAGACTTGAACCGATATATCACACTTGTCTGAAGTCTGAACATAATAAGACGTTTTACGCGGTAGAGCTAAATTATTGCTGGCTTGTAAACGAAAGCAGAGAGCTGCTTCCAAAGGGCACTTTTACCCACTTGCACTTGCTTCGCACGTTTTTTAAACGCGTGTACCATGTATGTACGTATGTTTATAGTGATAATTGAGGCGAGCGCGTGATTTGTGGTTTTTTCGGCATGAATAATACATGTGAAACTTGAAAACCCTCAACTTCAGGTAAAAGTATAGGGATTTGACTTGGTATACTCTGTTTAACGTTAAATCCCGGTGAAAAAAACTGACTTGCAAATATGACCGATGCGGACGCTTTGCCTGGAAGCTCCCTGGCAGCTATCGAAACCGACTGTACGTCATCGTCTGTCGGCACGGATAACGATGAGGACGAAAACGAAGACGAAAAGGACGAAGAAGAAGCTGGTCAGAGCACAGATAACAACGAAGATATCGAAGAACAAAGTTCTCCCGTAATGGCACAAATGTCTATACTTGATAGACAAATCATGCTGCTTAGCGCGTTTGCTTCGAGTCGTTCGAGAGGCAACATTGCGAGTCACGAAATTTCGGCAGCGCTTAATGGCTTTATGGGTCCTTTTGCTATCATGAAGGAATGTGAGACTAACATTGTGGTAGAAAAAACTTTGACGCCCCGTAAAAGATGTCTTGACACGGATGACCCACCAGCAGATTGTGTATCACCGCATCTATGTCGTCGATTGCTTGCTCTTTCAGAAGACATGAATCTGCTTGTACGAAACATCACGAAAGAAGCCAAAGCACTCGTTCAAGCCGAAATGTAATGGATTTTGTTATCTTATTGACGCCTTTTAATTTAAATGTTTTTTTTTTCAGCTGCTCACTTTTCCTTCTGGATAAAGAACACTCCGAGTTGGTGGCCGAAGTATTTGAAAAGAACGGAACGACGGATGAATACTTGGCAGAAATACGCATGCCTCTCAGCCAAGGCATTGTCGGACATGTTGCTACAACTGGCGAGATGATGAATGTTCACAATGTTTATGAGTAAAAAAATTTTGTGACATTGTTTGAAGTTCAAAACAAATTTTTGCATTTTTTCAGGCATCCATGCTTCTACCCAAAAGTTGACGAGCGCACTGGTTTCAAGACTCGTAACATTCTCTGCTTTCCAATCAAAGACAGTAGTGGTAAGTGGGGAGCAGCCTTGTTGTGTGTTTGTTTTCGTTATTTTTATGCATATGTGGCATGACGTATTTCTTTGCTCTCACTCTTGTTCTCGTAAAGATGTAGTCCTTTTTTTATGCAACTCTGTGGGTTTCCTAGCAATGCGACAGCCTGTTCTGTCAATATTCGCTAATCCCAATTTTCTTTTTGGGTCTTAGACATAGTTTTTAACACGTCGGTGATAAGCAGGACAAAGCACAATTTTTTTCTGAGAACAAATATTTTCAAAATTATTGTGTACTCGCTTAATGCATAGTTAGTTGTGTTTTGAACAGCTTAAACCGTTTGCAACGAAAACAATTTCACAAAAGATTTTTTTGCGAGAAAATGCTAAATTTTGCAGCTAAATACTAAAATGAAATTTTAGGAAACCTGGTTGGTGTTGCTGAGCTTTGCAACAAGATTGGCAAGCCCGCGTTCACTCTTCACGATGAACAAATCGCATCGACATTTGCGGTTTACTGTGCCATAAGCATTTCTCATGTAAGATTTGTTTTTTTCACAACAATTTTAAAATTTGTATTTTAGTGCTTGTTGTACCGCAAGCTGCAAGAAGCCCACCGGCGATCGCATATGGCCGCTGAATTACTCGTCCAGGGCTCGACACTTTCGGTTTGTTTACTTTTATTTTTTTCAAATTCTATTAGTTGTTTTTTACAGATCGCACCAGAAGACATTCTCCGTCTGACAGTTCGCGACATTCCGGATCCCACTTCGTTTCATCCCGATTTTGTCAAGTTTCGATTTGTTCCTCGTTCGATCGGCACCGGTGACACCTACGTCGAGGCATCGCTCAGCATGTTCAAGGAACTGGGCTTCATCAAGAAGTACCGCCTTCGTCGACGCACGCTGGCTCGCTTTTTGCTCATGGTCCAGAAGGGCTATCGAGATGTTCCTTACCACAACTGGAGTCATGCGTTCGCCGTTGGTCACTTCTGCTACCTCCTGCTCAGAATGAACGACGTCAAATCCGCGTTGACGGACTTGGAGAGATTCTCGCTGCTTGTAGCTTGCCTTTGCCACGATATCGATCACCGTGGAACCACCAACGCTTTCCAACTCCAATCCGTAAGTGCCAAAAATTTCTGAAAGTTAAATTATTTATTATGTTTTAGAAAACGCCTCTAGCTCAGTTGTACAGCTCCGAAGGCTCGGTTCTCGAGCGGCATCACTTTGCGCAGACCGTTACAATCCTTGGCATGGACGAGTGCAACATATTTGAGCAACTCACACGTCAACAGTACCAGCAGGTGCTTGACAACATCCGAGAAATCATTCTTGCCACCGACATTGCCGCTCATCTACGCAAGATCAACCGTATCCAGGGCATGGTGAGTGCAGGCTACGATAAGAACTCGGCGGATCACCACTATTTGCTGATGTGTCTCCTCATGACAGCCAGCGATCTCTCCGACCAGAGCAAGGACTTCAAGAATTCAAAAGCGATAGCTGTGAGTTGTTCCTTGATTCTTTCCCGGTTACAATTTATCTTTGTTTCAGGAAAACATATACAAGGAATTCTTCTCACAGGGTGACTTGGAGAAACAGATGGGCAACTTGCCGTGCGCAATGATGGATCGCGAACGTGCGTGTGTGCCGAAGATTCAGCTTGAATTCATGGATACCGTTGCTTTGCCTGTCTTTCAGTTAGTTTTTCTGAATTTGTGGGATAGACCAAAATAGTAATTTGAATTTCAGATTCTTAGCGCAACTCCTACCAGATCTCTCAGAAACCAACAAATCTCTTATCACAAACCGCGTGTGCTGGGAAACGCTTGATGCACTCCTTCAGGAAGAAGGCCTACACTCCGGCGGTCTTGACTACCTACGCGACCTCAGTCTCGAATACAAAGTGCTAGAAAGAATTAGACAAGATGAACAAAACTCTCCGAATGATGACAAGAAGTCAGAATCAAAAACAGTCGCCGCATCACCGTCCTCGTCTACCACATAGCGCGATCCTCAACCCTAACTCATCCGCGCACACTCAAAGAATTATTTTATCCTTACCTGTTCGGTCATTAAATCACATTATCGTTCCAACTCATTCGTTGTTTTTTAAGTTGTGTAACCTTTTTAATCTGTTGCAAACTTCACGTTTTATGATTTCTATTCATATTGTGCATTCGTACCTATTTTTCGTATATACTAACAGATTTCAAAACCGGTGTATTTTATACTATCTTTGTTCATTCCCAAGGACTGAAAAGTATCATTCGAACCTTTACTTTACTTGCTTCGAAAGCCCATCCATAAATCCTCTCATTTTTGATATTTAGTATATTTTTTGACCATATTAACATTTTTTTAAATATTATTCTGAACGGGAAATCAATCCAGAAGCTATTCTTCCCGGATATGTTGATACTATTTATGAGTTACAACCACTTACCGGTGGAACATCATTACTGTTATACTCTTTGCGCTTTACTTTATTTCTCTCTTTTTAAATCTCTCTATTTTTTGTAATTTGAACGCGGGGAAATTTTCCTATACCGTTTCCATTTATTATTATTATTTTTTGTATAGTCGAAATACAACACAGATGTCACTACTAATTATCATCTATTCGTTCATTGTTTTTTTATTAGTATAAGTTTTAAACACATACAGAATGATTCTCTCACTCACACACACACACACACAAACACACATACACACACACACTTTAATATACACAGTAAAACATTTATTTGCTACAAATATCTGTCCTTGTACCACACCACATACTTGTTATGAAATGTGCTGAACTCGGCGCAAAAAAAATTGAGATTGTTTTTTAGTCCACAGAGAGCCGAAATAAATTGTGAAGCATGGTAGTGAAGATTTTATGGGGACATCGGGGTCTGATGCTTTCAGGTTTACGGGCAGGCCGGGGATTTGATTACTTCTTGGAAATCACGTGACAGAAAAAAAAAAGATTCTAAATCAGTCAAACACTGTTGCGTGAGTGTTTCTCTTAATTGCTACAAAAATGAGTGCTCTTTAAATTAATTATTACAAATGTGGGTGGCCGATACAATCCCTATGATTTCATGTCAGCCCAGGGTGTTGCGGCGAAGTGACGCGAGAAGGCTGACGTCGATGGCGTGCAAGCGGGATTGGAAGGAAACTCGTTCTGCATTTGCTAGGTTACGTAATACTTTTAAAACGATTTTAAATAATATAAGTTTCATAAAACGATGTCAAAACATTTCTCAACCTTATGATTTTTGAAGAATCGTTTTTTTTATAATTTATGATGCTTAAGCACCTGTCAGCAATTTTTTTTGCTCTTACGTCCAAGAAGCTGTCTTCCATTTTTTTCAAGACCGTGATTTATATCAATTTTGCTGTTTTTGATCCGCTGTGTTTTGAGCAAGAACAATTCCGTGAGCACTCACCAACCCTGCGTGCAAATGACGCCAAAGGACGGCAATAACATAAAAGTGAAACGAGGCCAGAAAAATTCAAGAAAAATCAACACTACAAGTAAATACGTTCATTTTACGTCGCATCCGACAACAACTGCTAGAAAGTACAACAAAAACAGTTTTTATTTGGTGTAAAAGGCATTACGCTTGAATGGCAATCAAGCTTTTTCTTTATTACATCGCTTTTTACCACTATGAATGCTGGCTTTGCACTTTTGTTGTCCCCACAACCTATGCTGATATAATGGAATAACAGACTGATAAAAGATGTTTTTGAACAAATTTATGACCTGCTACGTTTAAAAATTCCCAAACAAAAATCTTGCTGGTTTTTAGGGAATATTATTTCTTGTTCAGAATTATGTTTTATTAATAATAGTAATTTTTTAGATTTTCTGACGTACAGGATCCCAAAGTGCTCCATGTCTTCTTCCAAAAAGTAGATTGGCTCACGAGCATACGCGTTGACGAGATTTCACCGAGCTCGTTGCTACATGATTTGTTGAAGTGAAATCATATATTTTTTCGAACATCTTCATTTAGGCGCGTAATTAGATATACGTTTAAAAAGAGCTAAGCGAAGCGTGGTTTAAATCTTTGTTTCTCATTAAATGCCTTCATATTTTTTTATCTAGACGCAATGGAAACTTGAACCATATGGTTGGAAGCTGCACTCCTCTACTCCGGATAGAAAAAAAAAGCTTAATTGATCACGTAATTCAATGACACTTACAATGCCTCCTAACATCTGGTCTAATGATAACTAACCACTGAGTAATGGTGAAATAAATAAATAAATAAACCTTGGAAATGGCTTGTTTCTAGTTCTATTGATAGCAGAATATGAGAATAGTCTTTTATTGTGCCGTGCCCTGTTTGTTATTACTTTTTTTTGCAGATGAAAACTTTTTTATTCACTGCGATGATCACTATGCGGTACCAATGCCGAACCATATGTTCAGAGTTTGAAATTAGCTTAAATTCTATTTCATGAACGATTATTAAAAAAAATCTAAATGTGCCCTCGTAACAACAGCTGCAGCGATTTTTTCGTTTCGTTGCACCGGTTGCTTACTTTTCATTGTTATGTGAACCTCTGCTCAATTTTTGCATCAGTCTTGATAACACACTAATTAAAACCCCCTTACTACCTGCGTTGTAGCAACCATGCAAACTTTCTATGAACTGAACTTTTTTATACTTGTTGTTTTGTTTTTTGTATCTCATGCTTAAAAATTAAACTTGTCTAACACAAAGCGCAACAACATGTCATTTTTAATTATTTTGATTCCATTCAAGCTTGTACTAAACTTTATCAGCGATGTGAAACGTGCACGATAGCTGCAGTGCTGCGTTTGTTTCTCTAGGCCTACATCATTCGCTTTCTTACGGATTCCATAATTACATATTCCATGCGAAATTTTTGAATACGTTAGCTCTTGGTTATGGCTTATGCCTTTTAATCAGAATCGCAGTAGGTATTATTTGAATGCATTTTTGACAATGCCTGAAATCCACCTGAGCGCGCGGACAGCATGTGTACCCCATTCGTCATCCCCGTCGCCGTCGTTGACACCTTTCATTCAGCTCCCCACATTGCCAGGTAAGCCCGCAGAATGGTTCATGTAACAGCGATAGTGTTTCGTCCAAGCCGTGGGCTAGAAACACATCAAAACAACCACTTCATGCATTTTCTGAATATCAAATACTTTGAAGCAGGGCGCTTTTCCCCTTTGCCTCCTACGATACATTTTGTGTTTTTGACAGCAAGCCTCCCCTTTAATTTCCCCATCCTTTCCTGGCTATCGTATATATTTATGGACATGTGCAACTGATTTTTTGTCAAGAACAGAAATGTATTTTTTTCTTTGCAGACCCGTCAAACCATCCGCTTCCTCTACGCTTTCATGGACGCTCTTTATCTGAAAAAGAAGCCGTCATGTTTCAGCTAGACGTGGAGCAAGGTTGTTGACGGGTGTCTCTATCCAATAAATCATGAAGCCATATTACAATTTTAGGACTGCCGCAGTGCCGATTATCCTCAACACCGCGGCGACTCTTGCCGAATGTGCCGACTGACAACGAGTCTGCCAGCGACAAAGTTTCTGCTCATCAGCCCCCATTGACGCTATCTCGTAAATCATCACGTGTAAACTCCGTGATGGAGGAAAAGAGTACACAGACACCACCTTCGACTGAGAAGCTTGCCAAGAGGCGAAACCACATACATGAATTTGTGAAATCTGGTCGGTTTTTATTTCCATATCCCTTTTTTAAGCATGGCATTTTTGCATGTTTTTGCGTCACCAAGTTTATTAAAAAACCTGTCTTTCAGACTCGACGTCTAAGCTTTCAACCCGTCTGTTGCCAAACATATTTAACATAGGATCACGCACTAAATCGACGAGTGCATCTACTCCAAGTGGCATTCACATGAATGATATGAGCGCCAAGCCCGCTATACCACCGCAGGCGTCCAAGAGTAAACGACTCAGTTTTCGACGTGCATTCCAGGTGCGTTGACTTTTTGTTTTCTCTTCATTCCGGTATTACGCCACTTGAAGCCTCATTACTCAACACAGGACATCAAGTGGGTGGAACATTTATCTGGTATCATTTGGGAGAAACAAACACTTACAATAGCTGTTCTATAATTATCCATTGTGCATATAGGTTGTCTATTTAGAATTCCTGCTTTTGAGGCCCTTTGTAATCATCACGTCAGTTACCGGAAAAGAAATCCTTTCCCTTATTCGGTACTAAGAAGTAATGTCATTGTATGACATTATAATACGAAAAAAAAACATGAAAATGCGCTTTTCACATCAAGGAAGACCTCTTAATGTGCGTAGCGACAACGCCGCGAATCCTTTCATCCCTTTACGTGCTGCCACGGCATTGTGATAGCGTAGCGTCGGTATACGCCGCACCTTGTCACAATTCCAGAACTTTTGTGGCCAATCGTTTCCAGGACGACGTAGTTTGTCACGTAATAACTTTGCGTCTAATGACTTTGATACATTTTTTTCTGTTGCTGCAGGCATTTCATATCAATGAAGTAATTAGCCTGCGCCCTTCGCTTCGTAGCAGTATTAGTCGCACTCGTTTGGGGGTTAATAACAAACTCTGAATGTTGTCAAGATATTTTTCGACACAATTCGATGGTTCCCGCGTCACGATTACCATTATCGGGGGGTTAAGAGATGGTCCATCTCTCGTGGATGGATTGAGGGGGTTGCATTTGCACTCCTGACTTACGAGGGGGTATTGTTAACCAAAGTCATTTGTCCTTTGTTCTTGAATTTGCAAATTAATGAAGTGCAACTTGTTTCCCTTTGTTTTTTGAATTGTTCCGCTTTTTGTAAACTCTTACTTATATTTCAAATATTCGGTATGCAAACATTCCAATAGGCACAAAACGAGAAGACAAGGCGGCTTCTGCTAACAAAGGTAAAGCCTCTTTTTTTCCTGTAAAACACGCGGTATCTACAATTTCTTGTCTCCATTATTCACTTTCCTTTGGAGAAAAAAACGTGAATAAGGTTGTTGTTCTTATGTCATAGTTTTGAGTCTTTGTGTGCTATTGTAGTATGATATGCCATGTCATGTCTAGCTCAGCCTAGCTCCTGCATAATACCCGTAACCACGGAAGTTTGGTCTGGCTTCGGCTTTCTTTTTTTGTGCTGTTCGATTTTAATGTTTTTTCTGTTCTATTACGTACACGCAGACATTTCTAATAACACGAAAAAAAATAATGTTACGGAACAATTTTCAGCGTTCAATGGGTCAAATAGATTCACGCTTGAATGGCATCCAGTCGATGCGTGACAAAACTGAATCGTTTGGCTCCCTGGACCACTCCATTCCTACCAAAAAGGAAAAGCCACGTCGATTGGACTCCACTGTATCTGAAGATAGTGTACTGACCGACAATTCTTCCGAGAAATCTGGAACTACCGACTTAAGCAACAACGGATCGATCGATGCTAACCTTCTGTCGCGTCCTATGTCCGGAAAAAGATTAAATACTGACGTCCGGGTAATCCTTTCTTTCTTTTTCTATTTTTGTCATTGTCCTTGGCGATTGTTGACGTTGCTTAATTTCAGATTTTGGCCATGCAAAGAAACCAGCGTGCTTCAAAATCTTTCCATGCAGGTAACCTGAACGCAAAGACAGGCGAAATAAGTCCATCCCGGGTAACCCCAACGACGACTACAAAACGGTTGCCCCAGATTTCAAGCTCATCGCAAGCTATTATCATGTATTGTATGGAAAATGCCCGCGGTGACGTTTCTTCTCGGGTAATTGGTCGCATGGCCCATAAACGCGAAGACTTTGCATCCTATTGCTCTAACATGTCCACCGAGAACTGGAACGACTTCATTGGATCCTTCCGAAAATATCTCGCTGACGTCGTTGCCAATATTCAGAGTGCGGAAAAGGTTTGTTGGCTTTTGTGCTACAAATGCGTTATCAAGGGATTTAAGATTCGCGAAATATCAATGGAATTTGGTATCGCACAGGTATCAAGACGAAGCATAGGATTCAAAGCGGATTATTTTGCCGTCATGGCAAATGCACTCACGACCGAGTGTGTGTTCCTTGATGGTGCAGCGCATCAGGTAACGTGTTTTCTATCACGTCATTTTGTGTTCGATCAAAAGGGTCATCATTGTTTGTCTTACAGCCAACCGAAGCAATTGAGGCGTGGGCTGAGCTTGTCGAGTTGATGTTCAGCAATGTGCGCGACGGCTACTACCAACAGGTATGATGAGTACTTATGAGTAAACTATTTGTTCCTATCTACCCCCCACATTCTTTAGATACGCTTTCTTCGCCGGAACTCGCAGTGCTTCAATGCTCTGTTTAGCCAGTCGTCAGATCAGTCTACCGACAGCACGGATTTTCCGTGTGCACCTAGCTATACCGGAACTCTCATCCGTCAGTGTTCCGAGATGAGTATAACAAAGCCAAATCCGGAAACAACGCAATCCACTACTCCGACCAAAAATAATGCGATACCAGAAGCATACTGGTCGCAAGCTCGCATGTACTAATTCTTATTTGACTGTCTAATTTTTGTTCACATTCCCTTTCCCATTGTAACGTATATGTATACCCGTCGTCACATATCTAACCAAAATGCACTGTGTTGTAGTCTATTTCACTTGTGCTTCTTCTCTCTTACTTATTATTTGACATCAGGATAACAATCCTCGCATCATGCTGAACAAAAACAAAAAACAATGAAAAGGCACAAAAAAATCATTCCTTAACAAAGTGCACAATACAAATATTTTTTTGCTGGTTCAATTGCATTTCTCACTGAACGTAGTACATACGTCGAACTGGTGGTGGTATTTACCTACGAATGTGCTGTTGTTTTGAAAGTACAACTATCCTGCTATCAACTAACTCCATCCATTGTGTAGTATATAGTCTCCTTTGTTCTTTTTTTAAAGATTGATGACACTCACTTAATTTTTGACTTGTTGATGAAAAATACATACAGATTTGTGCTGACACTCTTTACTTCAGTGAAAAAAGAACTCCCGTATCAGATACCCGTTAGGTACGCCAATTATGAGGGAAAATGATGGAACATTGCAAAAGAATTAAACAACAAGTGAACAAAGTTATAAACAGTTAAAGGCGTGTTAAAGCTTAATTAAACAGCAGCACAGTCCGCGGGATAAGGAGTTGTTTCGATGCAGCACTGATTACGCTGGCAGGAGTAATCGCTAAGCTGGGTAAGGCGCAGAAAAACTTGTTCCAGGCTATTTTGCGTAACGGAAAAATCCTTGATAACAGGTCGCTCGTCACCGGAAAAGTTGGCGACAGCGAAACGAGTTGCAATTTTCTGAGCTTTTCGGTAGAGACCAGACCACGAGTCGTTGCCTTGACGAGGCACTTCCCAATGCAGTACAGGAGTATACGGTGGGTCGACGCAGGGCGGGCACTGGAAGAAAAAAACAACAAATATATACAAGCAGCCAATGGCAAAATACAAACCTGGAATTCCTGGGTGACAACTTTGTCGAGGTATTGGAAAACAATTCGACCAGGCTTCGTGATGGTAAAGGTAAGCAGGAATGAATTACCGTAACGGCTCTTGAGATGCTGACTTGTTCCAATGCTGATAAGCGAGCCACGGTTGAGAAAGCCAATGCGACTGCAGAGCGCTTCGCACTCGTCCATGCTGTGTGACGTCAAAAGCATTGCAACTTTCTGATCTCTCACCGCAGAAAGCAGATTCCAGATCTGGCGTCGCGTTTTTGGGTCGATTCCAGCGGTTGGCTCGTCCAACATGATGAGAGAAGCTCGAGACATCAGAGTCAGACCGATGGAGAGGCGACGTTTTTGACCACCGCTAAAAAAATGAAAATGGTTTTGTGAACAATTTTGGGATCCACGTCACTATTTATTGGTTTTCTAGGGAATGTACTTTGATTTTGGATTCGGGTTTCGGTTTGGCTATTTGATGCGCTTGCAAAGTGACATCTCTTGTTACACAAAAAAATACTCGAAAATGCAAAAAAACAGACATTTCCGAGATAAATTATTCACCAAAAACAGACATGGGCCAAGAATAAAATTAGCGCGCGCGCGTTTGACGTGTTGAAGCCACTCCAGACCTACCTGTAATGACAAACAACCTTATCCGCATGCTTAATCATGTGAATACCATCCAGAACACGGCCAACACGAGTCGCAGTATTGGCAAAACCGTTGAGGTTGCCAATGATGGTCAGCAGCTGACGGCCAGTCAAATCACCAGCCAAGGCATCGAATTGAGGACAGTAGCCAATCGGGGGCATTCGATCGATGCTCACACCCCGGATAGAAGCGCTTCCACTTGAAGGAGCCAGTTTTCCGGTAAGAATGTCGAACGTTGTTGTCTTGCCGGCACCGTTTACTCCGAGAAGACCAAAGCAGTCGGTGGGGTCGACGCCGAAGGTGAGGTTCTTCAGGGCGCGGAAGTTGTCAAAGTTCTTGGAAACATTTCGAACAGAGAGCGCGAGGTCTTCGTCCGAGATAAATGTCATGCGGTCTCGTTCAGCCTTGACGTCGATGTCGAGTTCGTCGGTGTCGTCTTTCGCTTCGATCTGAACCTGTACTTATCATTTGACCACAAATTCAAAAAAATCGTTACCGATTGGTACAGTCGCTGGAAACGATGCGTAAACTTGTTAATTACGCAGTGGAACGTGTTCTCGAGGTAAAGCAGGTAGATCCAGAAAAACAGACCGGATACAAACATGCAGGCCATAATCTTGCCAATTTCTGAGAAATCGGTAATGCTGACATCGACGTTGACCGGGCACTGAAGCGTCACCCGCATCACGCCGTGTCCCAGGGCAAACGACGGTAAAAGGATGGAAAAGAGAATAGTCATGACGTTTTTGATCTCTTCGGTCGTGAATGCCTCAGCAATGGCGATGGTTCCGGAAGCCATGATGCCGGCAATCACGTTCCAGCAGAGCAACGCGGCAAAGGCTTTGGTCGGTGACGTGAAGATGAAAGAAGCGACGTAGACGTATGGAACGGCACTCCAGAAGTAGAAGAACCAAAAAGCAATGTTCCTGAAAAACAGGATGTAAACAAAAATTATATCGTAATTGTTTTTGACATTTCTGTGTTATTTGAAACTTGTAAACAAATAAAATTTAAAAAAAACTCACGCAGTCATGCACGACTTCATCCATCCGGAAAAGCCAAGGATGCATGCAAGGATGAAACAAAACAGAATATAAATTCCGGCGTTCCAAATAGTAACCGCAATCCAGTACCGAAAAGTGTTCAACTTGGTAAGCAGAAGTTGATGCTTGAAGCGGCTGATGCGGTCTTCCACCAACGGCATGACAAAGACAGACGTCAGGAAGGAGAAGCAAATGATGGTCAAAATATTTGCAAAAACCACGGTAACCGATGCATTTTCCTGAGCATTTTCAGCAGAAGAATAAATTTCAATGCTGGCGCGAATCGAATCCGGCGTCTCAGCAAGCAGAGAATTTGAAATAAAGCTCACTGCCAGAGGAGGTCCATGGAAGGCCGCACCGTTGAAGTAGGCAAACACAGATCCGTTGGGCGCAACGTATCCGCCGATGCCGAGTGCAGGTGAGTCGTAAGCATGGAAGAGGAGTTGTTCCGTGAGATTCGTAGCCGGTGAGATGGAGAGGACGCGTGATCGGTAGAGCTTAGCGCCGATGAAACCGAAATCAACGGGACTGCGAGTCAAAGAAGCTAGGCAAATTGGGATGGTCAGCGGCTCCTGAGTCAGAAGACTCAAATCCTTCTGTTGGACGTTGCTACTGTCAAACTGGGCAAAAGCAAGGGCAGCAAAGAAGAATACGGCGAGAGCCAAAGGCAAGAACGTGCGAAGCTTGTTCTGGAATGCATTGTAGGAATATCGCTGAATGACGGCAGTGATTTGTCGGAAGTAGAGAGACGGCTTGAATAATTCGCGATCGTGAGCTGAAAAAAAAGATAAATGCAAGTGCTAATACCGTAAATAATAAAACTTACAGTACGAACCATCAAAAAGCCACTCAGCAAGCTTCGTCGGAGTTTCTACGGAACTGTGTTGGTTATCCGCAATCTCACCGACTTTCAGAAACACTTGTTCGAGAGTATTGTGCGACAAGCCAAACGAAGAAATGCCGAGTTCGGTTTTATGTTGTTCGAGTTCTTCAAAGAGATTCGCAAAGCTGAAAAACGGCCACTTTAACAACTCTCCCAACTGAAAAAAACGTACTGTTGTTTTCCACTGGTCGGTAGGATGACCGAAAACTGATAGCCGCAGGTGCTTTCGACCTTCGCATTGTGCACGTACTTTCTCATATGCTTGATGATCGTATCCTGCATTTCCCGGACCACTTCCTCAGACATCTTCTGATTGGACTTCGAATCGAGGACGAACGTCAGAACGTAGCCAGTGCCGAATCTATTCTTCAAGTAATCAGGTGAACCTTTACAGACGAGTTTTCCCTTAACCATGATGGCAATCTGGTCACCGAGTTTGTCGGCTTCTTCCATGTAGTGAGTGGTCAGCAGGATGGTTCGGTGCTTCTTTTCGGCTTCCAGCATTCGGCAAATGTCATTTCGGGCTTCTGGATCCATGCCGGCAGTAGGTTCATCGAGGAGAACGACGCGACTGTTGCCGATCAACGCCATCGCCACGCAGAGCTTGCGTTTCATGCCGCCACTCAGGCTTCCGGCAAGCTGAAATTAAAAACATAAGTTACAATGATTTATATTCTGGCAACTTACGGTATTCTCCTTGTGAGCCAATCCATGACTATCGATCAGCTTTTTGATGCTGTTTTCATCAACGTTGTCCCATGTGGCATCCTTCAGCTTTCCGTACAATCGAAGATGTTCAGTGACGGTCAATTTGTCAAACAGAGGATTATACTGAGGACAAAAGCCGATCTTTTGCTGACAGGCGGCCAGATTTCGGGAAAGTGATTTGTTGCAAATGAACACTTCACCCTGGGTTGGCTCACAGATTCCGGAAATGACAGAGAAAGTCGTGCTCTTGCCGGCTCCGTTGTGTCCGAGGAGAACTGTCACCTGACCACAGTAGGCATTCAACGAGAGTCCGTCAACTGCAATCTGCTGACCATCGTAAATCTTGCACATCTTCTGGATACAGATATCCGCTTCATCTTTTCCAGGGCCAGAGTCCGGTTCGCAGTACTCCGCGTAGGCTGCCTGACCATCAGGATTAAATTCAATTTCGTTCTCCGGAGCTTCCAAACAGGGGAAAATGAAAAAGGGCGATTTCGTTGGTGAGTCATCGGTCGGCCAAACAGCATCGAGATAATAAATCAAGGCGCACTGCAAGAGAATGTCGAAGACCAGCATCAGAAAAGCGCAGCCGATGGAAAATGAGGTTGTTGATTCATCGAACATGTTCAACCATGTCAGAGGAATCACTGTAAAGGATTATTGTACAGTGAGAAAGAGAGGGTAAAGCCTACGTCTGCTTTCATAGCTGCTCATAGCGAGAAGGCCGAGGTGAAAGGCAGTAAACATGTTGAGCGATGAGAAGAAGCACAATCCAAGGCGAGTTGGTGAGATACTGATCACGGCATCAAGGACAAAAAGGCCAAACCAGAGGAACAGAACGGCAGATACAGCCATACAAGAGCTGCGGAACAAAACTGATATCAGGATGCTGAAGAGGACGGCAGAGATGCCAAACGCAAGGCAGAATGCAATGAACAAGGTCGGTGAAATGCTCTGAAATATAAAACCACGGCTTTAAAATCCTAAAAAAACGGTAAAACGTACCTCAAAACCCAGAGAAAGGATAATAGAGGCCGAGCACATAACAACAATGATTTTGAGGAGTGCCGTGACAAAGTGAGACGCATAAAACGCTACAGATCGAAGGCCCATGACCGTGAGATGCGTCTTGATGCCGGCTTCTTTTTCGCTCGAAATCTCCTTGGCCGTATGAATCATGACAGCCAGAACAAGAAGCACAAATAAAATCGGCATTGTTTTGAGAATCGCTAGCAGACCGTTGTTGCGGTATGTTGGAGTCGGAAAGCGGACTACATTGAAATCGATGTCCAGGCTTTTGTTCACAGACTTTAGGAAAATTTGATCGAGAGCAAATTGAAAAGTCAAAAAGCCTGTTGACCAGTAGTTTGGACGACTCGGAATAGAGTTGATATCGGCCAGCGCACCATACGGACCGTCATCTGGCCAAAACTTGTTCGTAAACCATTCACTCGAATCACGATTCGGGATAAAGATTCGGTAGTTGAATCTTTTTTGCCGGATACTGGCCTGGACGATGAAAACTCCGCCTATAAAACGTTGCCTTAGAGTTTGAAATCAAAGTAAAAATGCTGACCGATGTACTTTCCACAAATGCGATTCGCGGTAACGCTGACGTCATCGAGGAGAGCCTTTGTCATGGCTTCAAGCGACGGAAACTTCTGAACCAAAATTTGGCTCTTTCGATTCGAATATCGCTTTTCAAGTTCGTTCATGATTCGTTTGCCTTCGATGTACTTCGTGCTGCAAAAAAAATAGTTTGCAATCAGGCGAAATGAGTGTAAAAAAGCTTACTAGTAAGCGAGGGTTTTGTTGCCATGACACATTCGACTTTGGATACGCTGAATGTGTGGAACGGTACGAACGAGATCATCGTGATCGCCGGTAATTCGCACAGCACCATAGTACCTGCTTTCGGATATTTCAGAAGTCGTCTTCTAAAAATGGGATAATTAGCGCACGGAAAAAAATAGGTGAAAGTCATTACGTAGACGACGAAGGCAAAAAGCGGGACGAGCAGTAGTGCAAATAAGATCTCAAAGAAAAACCACTTTTTTGAGCGCTTGATAACCAAGAAGTTCTTCTGAGTAAGCAGCCAGACATGCCGCCAGAACATCGTAATAAAGAGAAGGGAAATCGATATCGGTTAGACGATCATCAACGGCGTAGAAGTAGAAGCACACCCTGAAAATGTTTACCAATAGACAAGCGGAAAAAAATCATATAAAAAACAATCAATCTCGTGACTCATCCCTGTCGCGCAAAAGAGTGCTGCTGCGAACAATTCAACTACTTTTAAAATTCACCACAGCCTGCAACAACAATGTCAAACATAAACCGCTAAAAAAAATGGTTTCCTCTGCAACGAGTTTGGAAACGGCATTGCAAAAGACAGAAAAAAATAGAGCAAAAAATTTACAGCGGCGCATTGAAAGAATGAGGCGAGGTCACACAATACCAGAGTAGTGGTCACAACGAACGCGAACGCACAACTACTGCTCGCTGGCTCGGGCTTCCTTTCACTGCGTAGTTGACCGACTGACCGTTAACAAAATTTGTTCGCGCAGTATTTACTGGGCTGTCAAAATTTTGCTTGGGAAGGGATATATATACATATTTATGTGTATATATGGCCCATATAGCCGTTTAAGCGACTAAGAGCATAAATATTGTTGTACAAAGCGAACGTTGCCGCTGGTATACATAATGATGATTCTGCATACACGCATTGTTGTGCGTTTTTTTTAGCGCTGCGTCATCAAACGTTATTTTACAAATCATCAACACAATCGGATAAACTGCTCAGATAATCTGTATTTTTTATTCTTCATGATATACTTGTTTTGGAAATAGACCAGTCAAAAAATCTGTTGCTGGTCACCTATTTCTGCTATATTTTTTGGGCTTATCCCGAAGATATATTTGGATAACTGGCCACGCAGCGCGCAGTTTAGTAGCCCTTGAAGTCGTAAATAATTCATTGTTGTTGTTTTGAAAGAGCGTAAAAGTCCTGGTCCTTTCTGCACTTTTGGTGGTTTACTATTAGCGGCGAGCGGTTTTCTGACAGCTGGTGGCCACGTTCGTACCAGCTGATTCTTATTTCTTATTCTTATTTCAAGGCGGAAGAGAGGATTGATTCATTAGTAGATTGCTCTCTTTCTGCGAGCGCCTTGTCTGTTCGTTTGTTCTCACTTACTCACTCAGACATCGCTGTGGTGTGTGAAGGAATGAACAATTGCCAATCTTCTGTCCATCCAAAAACAATTTTATTGATGCGTGAAAATCAGTGACACTGGTAAGATGTCTGAGCATGGGATAAATGCAATACATTGTGATACAAAATTAAAACAAAAAACAACAACACCGGTTGGGATTAAAATTTGCATTCGTAGACTGATATTTTTACGAGTAGAATGTCAAAACGGACGTCTGGTTACCCCGAACGAACAGAAAAGGAGGCATGTCGCGCGAAAGGAGTTCTAACCAGAGCATGTATATGGGATTCATAACAATCTTTGGCGACGCAATAGGAAGTGTTCTGAAATGTTGATTATTATGATTGGATTTGTTAAAATTAAATTTCCTTTTCTGCTATTTATAAACCGATTTTGGCCAAAATCTTACATAATGATAAAGTTCGAAGCCGATGAATGTTCTAGAAGATATTCCCGAAGCCGCATATATTTTTCGGTCTTGGATTTGCATTCTAGAAGAAGATCTTCTGGAATAAGGGGTTCCTCATCCTCCCGATTGATGTCGGCGAGCATTGCATTGTATTCATCCACACTAAAAAGCCGATATTAAAAGTTATCAATCCAGAAAATAAACATACGTTTCCTGGTAAATAGCCTTATCGTCGCCAACGATGACAAACACAGCAGCGTACTGTATTCTGAATTTGGTCAACATCTTTTGCGTATGGGTTTTCACAGCTTCCGGGTCTGCATTACTTTCGCAGATTGTGAAGATGCGAAGCTTGCTGTATTCCAGAAACGCTGGACGACTGGTGAGCAGATAAGCCAAGAGAATAGTGAGCCCGCCGTCATCAAAAAGCCACCAAACATCGACAAATCCTTTTGGAAAAGAGATGCGATATCTTGTATGAGGTCCTTCTACGGTTCTAAAAATCAAAAATTTGTTTTGTATGGTAACTGAATTGCAAAACATACTTAACACTCTCAATTTTAGAAGATGACATGGCTTCACTGTGCTGACGAATATTGGAAGTCGAACCGCCCAACTCATAAGAGAACACCTTGCTGATTAGATGTGAGTTTGATCCACGTCTGATTAATCTTGCCTTTGGACGTGTGATTCTGGGTGCAATGCCGCGAGACAAGTCATCGTTAAGTGATGAATTTCGATCGGATAACATGAGATCAGGGAGCTGGAGGAATAAATTGTCAGTTTCCGACGAAATCATGCTACTATGATCGAGTCCTTGATTTTCGTTTCGGAAAATGCAAATGCTGTGATTTGCCTCAAATGCATCGGAAATGACTCCAGCATATTCCTGGTATGCGTGAAGCTGTTTTCGAACAAGAAGATTTATCCAGCTGTGTTGATAGCCAATAAGAATAATATTGGGTTGCATTTTCCCGAGTCCAACTGCTTGTAACAAAGTTTGTACGCCCGTTCGAAGCGAACTCTGCGCAATGCCACAGTAAAAGCTACGTACATGCTGTTCATGCAACCAATCTGTGAACCTGTTGTTCAACTTTCGAATGCATGATGTTGCACTGACTGTTGATTGGTACTAAAAACAATTTTATGATGTTGATTACGTTGTTTTTCAACTTACTGGAATAACGTGACCGCAAATGAGCAAATTTGTGCCTTTCGTAATGCAGTTTGCAAAGTCTACGAGAGCTTGTCGAGCTGCTGGATTGCCCGTAAGTACCAGCACTTGGGGACGGTATGTTTTGACGTGCTCGGATTGTCGGGCTACTTTGATGAGACCAATTAGAGCTTTACGATACCGGTTCGCCTCGGTTGATGTTCCCCAACTGATATCTTTAACAGATTCAATTTAGGATTAACCAGAACTACAGAAAGACTCACGAGATTTGTTGTTTTTGATAAACAAGTAGAGTATTCCAAAAAGAATTAGCGTGAACAGTGCTTGATACCACGACAGGACGAACATGGTAACCAGACAGAATAAAGCTCCGGCAAGTGATAGCCATTTGTTGTAGTAACGAAATCTCGGACGAAAACCAGGGGATTTGGCATGGGTAGCATCAAAACAGGCAAAATTGACGATAGCAAATGCAGCAAGGAAAAAGTTGGTGATAACTATGGCAATGACATTCAGATCTCCAATGCAGATCACCCCGGCAGCAATAAAAAAGGTAAGAAAATACGCCCGGAAGGGATCGTTACTCTTGCCGTGTCCTTTGGCAAAAAAGTAAATATAAGGGAATAGTTTGTCAGCACACAGCGCTTGAAAGACGCGGGGTGCACCGATGAGGCAACCGCTAGCCGAGCTGAGCGTGGTTGCAAAAATTCCGACATAGATCAACGGCGGCCAAATTCCCTCAATGGTCATGACTTGGAAATCATTGGCTAATCCGTATGGACAGCTGTGATCGAAATAGCATGCTGGGGGGATAAAGTGTCCGGTATTATTGTCAAATTGAGGAGGATTAATCCCATCTGAATCTCTAACGGCCGTAGCTGCGGTTGTGAACATGCAAAGCGCGTAGGTGAAAGTCGTGGCCGCTATGGCCCACATGGTACCCTTCGGAATGGATTGTGACGGATCTTTGAGATCACCACTCATGTTTGCGCCACCCATTATGCCGGTCATCGCAGGGAAGTAAACGCCAAACATGGAGATAAAGCTTTCACCGGGGCGAAAGTCCGGAAGCATGTTATCCATAAATACGCGCCCTAAACATTACTAGTCTTACTACACATGTTTTTGCTTAGTCATGACTTACATGAATATCCTGTAATGCCTTGTACTGATTGTTCTGTAGAAACGGGTAGCACGGTTCCGATGATATGAGAAAGAAGTGATGTGATGATTGAAAACATCAACAGCAGTTGCGTTTTGCTTTCAAATTCAGTGCCAATAAAAATAATACACTGTAAAATGAGGCAGACCGCTAAAGTATCGATAATCATTTTTGAAAAAAAAAATCAGACATACCTAACCCATAAATTCTGACATCGTTAATACCACCGTCGATCAACTTAAAATCGTAATTTTCCAGCAACAACTGTGTAAGCGCTTCGGCCAAACCTACACAATTCATTGAAGCGTTTATGGTATTTGCAATGTAAAAAATAAGTCCAATGGCACCACCGTATTCTGGACCCAGTGATCTTGAGACCAGGTAATAACATCCACCGCTTTTGATCTCGCCATTTGTGACGATGGCAGACATGGAGACTGCAGTAATCAATACAATGATGCATGACAAAATTATTACGCACAATCCCAGTACTATAAGAAATATGAATGCGTAAAATCCAGGTAAACGGGGGCACTTACGAACTCCACTTTGTCCGGCGATCCAACTCATACGCATAAAAAGTGTAGCACCAAAGATGCACAGCACACATCTGATTAGCACGCCTGTGATCCAACCAAAGCCTTCAAACTTCTTGGATCCGTCACTGCTTTCGGAGTTGGAGTTTGAACCACGTCTGGGTTGAAAGTTGACTTCGTAATCCATCTTATTGTTGGTTTCTTCGTACTCGATCAACTCGGATATTGTGCTTTTTGTGAAACCCATTGCCCCGGAACCTGATTCGGTATCCGGCAGTTTTGAGCCCTCTGAGAACACATTTTCGAGAGGGAATACCCGGGGCTAAAAAGATCAATATATAACATCAACATAACACCAAATAATACAAAAATCATACCATTGCCGGTGTCCTTTGCATGGACTTTGGAAGCAACTTGTTTCTAAAAAAATAAGATGATTAACATTTTTCGCAAAACTAAAAATCTAACTTACAGTTTGTCAAAAACCATGATGTGTCAAATGACAGCCAACAAAGGTTACCTCATGGAACAAAAAATACTTGCACCTATAAAAATGGATGTGTGGAACCAGGTTTATAATTGCGCGGTACGACATAGCACTGTTACGTAGCACTGTTACATAGACAGCTGATGAAAATTAAATTCTTGGATTAACCGACTAAATCATACACAATACATCGCATTACTTCCATCACGTAAAATTGTTTTTTAAAAAGTTTCATTTTACAAAGATTCGGTAAATGTTTGATATCGCGGTTTCAGACATGACAAACAAGTTCATAAGATCATTACGCATCAACCGCAATAAATACAAATGATAATAGGCTACGCAACTGACATATTGATGATGCATTGTTGACATCATCACATTCCCCCCCTTGAAAACACTGTTTTGATTTTATAAAAAATTATAAATTCATGAAAAGAAGCAAGGTTGTTTTTGCAGTGATATTAAGAAGCCCCCATGTAATGGGAAAAGCTATTGTTAAATACATGGGAATTTTTAAATACGCAAATAAATTTTTTTTTAACAAAAATGATGTGGTCAATTTAAGGTTGAAAGTTATTTTACATTTGGTGTTTTTGTACAAAATTTGTAAAAAACATCTATATCCTTTTTTATTCAACAAAGAAGCAATTTCGATCAAACTTTGCTTCTCTGTTCGCTAGCATAAGATTTTAAACAAGATGCCTTAATTGCCATCAGAATACATAATGTAGCCTGATTCAGATAAAAAATTTACACGAAAAAAGAGTCACAGTATCCAAGGAATACCATTACGCAACAACAATGAGAGCCCCGATTGACCGGTCAACTTTGGCTCAACTACGGGGTTAACAACCGGTATCGTGCTGTAGGCGTGTTGATACGTATTTTTTTTTTGAAAAAGCTAACGACACTAAAAAAAGGTAATAGTATCAATGGAAAACTTTTTTTTACAATATTAGCGCTTATATTGGTGTCGCGACAAGACAAACATTGTCAGGATGTCGTGATAACACATTGTTTTGCCCTTTTTGTCAGCTAAGTAAAATCAACAAAGCATGCTTTTTTTTCTGATTTCAATGCATTTTTTGGCTGAGTAATTTTTTAGCATTGAAGATGAATAATTGGCAAGAATGCAACACGAAGATAGTAAAGTAATCAGTCAAAACATTTTACATCAATTTATCCAAGCAAAAGCTGCGAAACATTTAACATTGCCGTTGCCAGATTTTTTGGTATGCAGAAACAATAAAATCATTGCAGTGATCTCAAAAAACATTACAGAAATTAGTTTTGTCAGTATTCATATCGCATGCTGATACAGCATGCAAATATAGAATTTAATAACTATAAAAACATTTCTGGAATTTTTTTGATGTTTTACTTCCGTGTCTTTTTTGGGGTTTCCTTCTTTGTATTTTTTTTGACAATTCTAAGTTTGACATCAATTGAAACGAATCAAACTTAAGTCATCCACAGGTGAAAAGGACGATGACTGCCAAGATCCAGCGCCTGATTCTCACAACTTGCGTGATAACCATAACCTACGGTCTTTTCATAAACCAAACTACATTGATAGTAAATCTATCCGACCACGAAGAAAACCTCGCTCAGAATAGAATTTTCAACAGCATGTACTGCCTCGGCCTGATCGCGCTCTTCGGCTGGACTGGAGTCATCATCTGGATGACTCGAGCCGTCTGGGCCGTAAACACAGCCCCGAGCACGCAACCCCAGTTGCCAGAATGAAACAGAACGCTTTTATCAGAATGAATGGTGGAAAATGCAAAAAAATGAATCGAGCAATGTGCAGAATATGCAAAGATGAAAAGCCGGTCAAAGAGCCGCCTACTTCTTTCCAGACTTCTTGAGACCAGCACCTCCCATGGGGCCCTTCTGAGCGGCCTTGTTGGCGGCTTCCTTCAGCTTCTTCTGATCTTCGAGCTGCTTCTTCTTGAATTCCAGATCTTCCTGAAAAGAAACAGCGTGTGAGTATTGGTATGAAGACAATAATAAAACTTACGTCGGTAAGACCATTTTGGTTCTTCTTGGGAGCCTTGAGGGGCTTCAGCTTTCCTCCTTGACGGCCAGACATTTTCTGATCACTAAAAAACAATCATTTCAGATGCATCATCTCAGATCATGTAAAATAAGTGGTACATAAAAACGCGGTAAAAACAAAACAATAACAGAAAATTACAAAAAGTCAGAGAACGCCGCGAAAACAGCCGCTAAAGATTGAATTCATCATTAGTCATCCCAACAAAGGTAATAACAAAGAGAAAACGTGGGTTAGACAACCCTTATTGAAGGACAAATCAGAGAAAAGAACAAAAGCTGTCGAATTCGTCAAAGCTTTTGTTACAATCAGCTGTGACGAAGCCTAAATTTACGCATTCTCTTCCACGCGGCTGTATCATTTGGCTTCCTAGTATCAAGCTGTACACACGCTCCTATGTACGATACAAAAAAGAAGATTCAACGACGAAAAACTCGCGTGACAAAACATGCATCACGAATGAAAGAAAAGCCAGACTGAATGAACGCTGAAGAAAAAGACGCATGTTCCGATGCGCACGCGTTAGGGAACTTGCAGAGAAAATCTAGGAAGAGTTTTGTCGGCTTTTGCCAGAAAAAAAGGATGTGTGAAAGAATATCTGAATCTGAAAAATGCGGATAGTTTTTGTTGAAGTGTGAAATAAATTTAATAGCAAGGAAATGGATTTTTGCAAGTAATAACAAATGTTGATGATAACGTTGAAAAATTGGGTATTGTGTTTTGGCTTAATTTCATGTTTTTCTGGATTTCAAACTCTTGATCATAGTAATTTTTTGAAACGATGATGCTGAGATCTGTTATTCAGTGGCTACGTGATCGTTTCCGGTTCAATCCCAACTTGTAGTTGATTAGGGAGAAATCGTAAAACATATGCTATAATCACAACGGCTCGCGATCACCGTAGTACCTCGCTCAAATTAATGTGTGCCTTACGACTATGTTTCCCTCGACTCTCCCATATGTTGGTTGTTTTTAGTCGTAGGGTAAACTTTTCATTTCGAATGATATCGGTGCACTGACAATACGAGGCGTACAAACAGACCATTCGTCTATAGAACGCATGCACTGTGCGATGCACGCTGAGGAAACGCCACGTATACGCAAAAGGTGCGCGCACAGTTTTCCCTTCTCACTTCCTAAACTATAGTTGCGTGTAATACGCGTCGCGTCCATTCCGTTGGTTTCTCTCATATTTGGTGTGATCACTCTTGACTTTATAGAGGCCGACGTGCCAATATGTCGTGTTCGGCGATCTTCATTCTTGATCTGAAGGGCAATGTGAGTTTTTCCCCCTCTCTCGCTCTTTAGGCCAGACTTTTGCATTGCAGGTCATCATGTCCCGAAACTATCGAGGTGATGTCGAGATGAACTGTATTGAGAAATTCATGCCATTGCTCGTTGAAAAGGAGGATGAAGGCAAGCACTCGCCGATCCTGCAATCAGGCGATATAAGCTACATTTACATCAAGCACATGAACATCTTTCGTGAGTGCATTAATGAGTACAGTTTCCGTCACTAATTGCTTGTTTTACAGTCGTATCTGTGTCGAGAAAGAATGCTAATGCCGCGCTGATGCTTACGTTTCTGTACAAGTGTGTCGAGGTGTTTTGCAGTTACTTCAAGGACCTGGAGGAGGAATCTGTCAGAGACAACTTTGTCGTTATCTACGAATTGCTCGACGAAATGATTGATTTTGGCTATCCACAGACGACTGAGCCAAAAATTCTTCAAGAGTGAGCATTGAAACGCATTTTTATTAACTTTTTTTTGCTGGATTGCAGATACATCACTCAGGAAACACATCAACTGGATATTGCGCCTCGTCCGCCGGTTGCCGTCACCAACGCTGTCTCCTGGAGATCCGAGGGCATCAAATACCGCAAAAACGAGGTGTTCCTCGATGTCATCGAATCCGTCAACCTCCTGGCTAACGCAAACGGCACGGTACTGCGGAGCGAAATCGTGGGATGCATCAAGATGCGCGTTGTGCTCTCTGGAATGCCTGAACTGCGTCTTGGCCTGAATGACAAGATTCTCTGGCGTTACGTAGGACGAACACGTGGTAAAACCGTCGAGTTGGAAGACGTCAAATTCCACCAGTGTGTACGATTGTCGCGATTTGAGAGCGAACGCACGATTTCGTTTATTCCTCCTGATGGAGAATTCGAGTTGATGAATTATCGTCTTTCTGTAACCATTAAGCCCCTTATTTGGGTTGAAGTCACCACTGAACAGCATCCTCACTCACGCGTTGAATTCATCGTCAAGGCAAAGTCCCAATTCAAGCGGCAGTCTATCGCAAATCACGTCGAGGTCATGATTCCCGTCGCGCAGGATGCTTATGCGCCGAAATTCAAGACCTCGGTTGGAAACGTCCGATACTCGCCTGAAAACGGCGCTTTCATCTGGACAATTCGCAGTTTCCCGGGTTTGTTATTACGTCAAAAATTCTGTCATTTGTATATTTTTTTTCAGGCGGCCGCGAATACCTCATGCGAGCCCACTTCCAGCTGCCATCAATTTCCTCGGAAGAAGTCGAAGCCAAGATCCCGGTGCGAGTTCGCTTTGAAATTCCCTACTTCACGACTTCTGGCCTCCAAGTGCGATATTTGAAAATCATTGAGAAATCAGGTTACCAAGCGCTACCATGGGTACGATACGTTACGCAAAACGGCGACTACCAAATCCGAATGTAAGAATGGCAGTAATAATAGTTACTCTAGTCAAACAAAGCCTACAAATAATTTATTCGATGCTAAATTAAAAAGTTATCAAATGTACTCGGAGATATTTAAAAAATAAATAAGTTTATACATTTGTCTGGTATTGTTGTTAATCGAGTTAAACGTGCATATTCTATGCATTGCAAAAAGTGGTGATCGATTTACGCGCAAGCACAATGCGCATTTCCGTTCTTCCACAGGTTTATAGTCCGGCATGTTGACAAACAAACACAATAAAAAAATTTGATTTCCCCAGTCGCTGCAAGACCATTTCACTTTACTGCGCGACTGCTATTTTGCTACAACTACGTGTTCGCTGTTTATTATAAATTTTTTCGTAATTTAATGCTATCAAATTTCTTGTCGTTTTTTCTTATATTATACTTGATATTTGCGCGACGAGTTGATTACCAGTAGAAAGAGATTTTGTGGTCAGTTTTGTCTACCTATGTAAATGAAAAAAAAGTCTCGCGACGTCAACAACAAAACGTTTGCTTTGCTTCCCGCAGTTTTGAATGGCTGTTTTGAGCCCAGTTCTTTCCCCTATGCATACACTACGCGAAAAAATCCCGACACGAAGCGCGTGCGCATTTTTGCGCGTTTTTTTGAAAGTGATGTCTATTTGGCGTCATTTTTCGGGTATTCATAATTTTTTCTTAGTTTTGCCATTCACCACTCTTAACAAACAAAGTCCGACAATTCAAATGCATTTTTGACCTAATTGATAACTCATCAGAGCGCTGCGCTACAACGCAGAGAAAATGCTATTGCATGAAAAAACCGTTGTGCCTTTCTCAAAACTGGGAAAGTTATTCCGTATTTTGGCATTCTACGCACCTTCTACACACTCATTGATTAAGTTTGAGCCCATGGTGGTGATACTTGTATCGATCACTTTGGTGATATAACGGTTTACAATTTGCCCCTTTTGACGTGTGTCGTCGGGACCACCGGAGTACAGCGATAATGCCCCAAATGCATTTTATTGTACTCATTTGGCCCCGCGGGGCTCAAATAACAAAAAAAACTAGCCATATATCACTAATCAATGATGCCTAAAGGCAAGGATACCCTATGGTAGAACAAGGAACACTCTGCGCGCACGCGTGCATAGTGTTACCCTAGGTTTTTATGAAGCAAAAGGAGTACGTCGACGAGAACTTCAATATCACTATTGCCACATACTTTTTTTGTTATTTGAGCCCCGCGGGGCCAAATGAGTACAATAAAATGCATTTGGGGCATTATCGCTGTACTCCGGTGGTCCCGACGACACACGTCAAAAGGGGCAAATTGTAAACCGTTATATCACCAAAGTGATCGATACAAGTATCACCACCATGGGCTCAAACTTAATCAATGAGTGTGTAGAAGGTGCGTAGAATGCCAAAATACGGAATAACTTTCCCAGTTTTGAGAAAGGCACAACGGTTTTTTCATGCAATAGCATTTTCTCTGCGTTGTAGCGCAGCGCTCTGATGAGTTATCAATTAGGTCAAAAATGCATTTGAATTGTCGGACTTTGTTTGTTAAGAGTGGTGAATGGCAAAACTAAGAAAAAATTATGAATACCCGAAAAATGACGCCAAATAGACATCACTTTCAAAAAAACGCGCAAAAATGCGCACGCGCTTCGTGTCGGGATTTTTTCGCGTAGTGTGCATAGTAGCGCAGCAAATGTGTGCCGGAAATTTGCTAGTTTTTTTTCATCTCCTATCTTGTTGAGAATAAAAAACGTTGTCTATGCGTTTGGAGGTTTTACTGAAATTGAGGTTGATGCTAAAGAAGGACGTTTTTTAACCCAGAAGTGACGAGTCTTTTGCGTTGTTTGGTGTACGGGCTTTGTTTCTTCTCATCTTATACTTTTTTGCCTTGTAATATATGTATCCCGCGTTTTCCTTCCGCCAATATATCAGCTATTGGCAGTGCTTGGCGTGTAAATGCTACATTCTGACGTATAATGGCTAAATAAATGTTTTCTTGTTTCTAGTCTACGGGTTTCCACCACATTGCTACTCATGAGGTTATCATGCCGCTAGGTGGATTATTTGGCAGCGGTGGGAACAGTGGCCCTAAGCCACAACCTCTTCAGAATGAAAACAAAAAAGAAAAACGGGAAAAAAGTTCATCATCATCAACCAAGGACTCGGACAAAGACGGCAAACGCATCACCGTCAAAATCAACAAAAAGACTTACACTACCGAAAAAAAGCTCGCTGAAGGTATGTTTTTTTGGCTTCGTTGTTTATCGCTTCTGAAATCCGAGTTTTACAGGTGGTTTTGCCATTGTGTATCTTGTGAGCGACAAGCACAACCGTTACTACGCTTTAAAAAGGCAGCTCATCAAGGATGATCTCCGCCAGCTGGAAGCTTGCAAGACAGAAAGCCAGATTGTCGTACGTTTTCATTAACAAGAAGTTATCAGGTTTTATGCGTACAACTTTCAGAAGAATCTCAGTGGTCACAAAAATTTAATATCCTACATTGATAACCAGCTTACATTGAACAAAACCGGCGTATACGATTACATGCTACTTACTGTGTATTATAAAAGTGAGAAGGCATTGGAGGGAAAATTAATTAACTAGGAATTACAGCTAACGTCCTGCAACTCATGAACAACCGCTTGTTGGCTAAAAAATGGTTGACAGTTGGCGAGATTCTCGACATTTTTTGCGACATGTGCGAAGCCGTTGCGAGACTTCATCATTCCAAGACTCCCGTCATCCACCGTGATCTCAAGGTTGAGAATGTCCTCATCGACGAGCGATCTGGCAGCGAGAAGCATGTCTACGTGTTGTGTGACTTTGGCAGTGCAACAACCAAGGTGTTGAGTCGCGATACGCACACCGTTGATCAGATTGATGAAGAAATTCGCAGATACACAACGCTCAGTTACCGTGCTCCTGAGATGGTTGACTTTTTCAGCGGTGTACCGATCGGTAATTTTATAATTTAGAAATCAATCTTTGAAATGTTGGTTTTATAGGAACGAAGAGTGATATCTGGGCCCTTGGCGTCATGCTCTACAAGCTGTGCTATTTTTCACTCCCTTTCGGCGAATCCTCACTTGCTATTCAAAATGGCACATTCACTTTTCCCGATTCTCCGCCAATACCAGAAGAAATCAAGGCTATCATAAATTTTCTGCTGACTTCTAGCGCTGCTCATCGTCCAAATATCTTCCAGACGTCTTACTTGGCTTTTTCTGCTGCAAATAAAAAGTGCCCTGTTTTTAACATTCAGGTAAGAAAAATACTCCTTGATTTGAATTTAGTTAAAGTTTTGCTTTTAGCGTAGTCCCCGAATCGAGCTATTAGAAGCGGTGAAGATTTTCCGAATGCGTGATCGACTTGGTGCCAACTATGCGCGGGCGCTTGAAAAAGCCATCAACGAGGCTTACTCCAACACCCTCGGCAAAGCACTGCCGACCGATCTCCAGACCGCAGCGAACCAAGACCCAAAGATTTATCATGATCTGGATCACTCCGACACGCAACTTGTTCACTCGTCATCTTCAAACAATCCTTTTCTCCAGCCCCTGCTTGTCGACGAGGAAACACAAGTTGTCCCGACTCCGATTGCACCAACTGCTGCGTATTCCGAGGTCATCAATCCTTCGTTTCTGTCATCCACAGCCGCTTCTACCACCACTGTGAATCCCCGTTTACGTCCAAAACCCACGTCAACGTTGGGAAATCAGACGACGAATGCCAGGATTACGGCTCCTCCGGTTTGTAAACGCAACACTTTTTTTGTTTTATTGTGTGCTTTTGTAGAGTCCGCGAACAGCCGGAGAACAGAAACCGTACTTTACGTCGTCTACTGCGTTTCCCAAAGATTCCATTGACACGTTCACAGCCCCAACTGCGACTCCATTAAGCGCACGTCAGGAGAGACAGCAGCCACAGTTATCGGCCAGTGACAACATGAAGATGTCTCAAATAAGTACGGAGAGTTCCAAATCTGCGCCGGATCATAACATATTTTCGGACTCATTTGTTTTATCCTCAAAACCCCCTGCTTCGACGGTTCCCTCAATACTGACTTCGGATTATCCCTCCATAATGTCCATGCCGTCTTCGAACCTAAAATCAAGTGCATTCAAGTGAGTTGGGTTCGACTGTCTGCTTAATAATTGTTTTTATATTTTAGACCGTACAGCTTGACGAACAGAAGTCAAACCAATCAAGTTAGCATCGTAAGTCACCTTTTTTTAGCTTCGTGGCTAAATGCATTCCATTTTGCAGTTTAAACAGCAGCATAGCAATTCGTCCGCTTCGAACCCATTCATCGATGATAATCAGACGACCGAATCACCCAGCATCATGGACGACAACGCGTTTGGCGAGCGCTTCGACGAGTTACGCAGAGTAAAACAGCGAAGCACTGCTACACCAAACACCATTACAACAGTAAAAGTTACCGACAAAACGCCGTTTATGCCTGATCCCAAGATAATCGAAATCATACAAAATGATCCATTTACTTCGGCGCCTTTTTACTCTCATCAAATCTACAAGGGAAAACGCGATCCTGCGCGGGTCGGCTGATTTTATTTTCGGTGCAATTTTTTACATATATTTTTGCTGTACGGAATTCATTACAATGCTTCAATAAATGATTTTGAAATGATCACGAAGTTTTTCACTAATGTAAGTCTGTTAGGAGGCGTTTTTCAATCTTTGATTGCAAACTGTCGTTGTATTTCTGCCAATGCACCAAATCCATTGCCAATTCTCCCTGATCCCCATCACCAAACTCGTATTTAACAACGATGCCTAGGAAATTCCTAGTAGGAATATTAATCCACATCCAAGATTTCTACTCTAGAAATTCTATATGACAATACCAAAATGCGCAATCAAAAAGCGAGCGATCGTCTTTTAACTTCTTATTTCAATAAAGTGCGATTTTCAATGTCAAATTGTTAAAAAAAGCATTTATTGCCTAAACATACATAGCAACATAAAAAAATAATTGCAGCGATTTACGTAGTCACTACAAAAATCATTGTGAAAAGCATTGTGTCTTATACTTCAGGCGATTGTTCGCTTTCTGTTCGAGACATACAGTGATAGAGTATAAAATACAGGCAATAAACCGTAAAAAACACGATGAGAGTGCATAAGCCAAGGCGGAATAACGGATTGTAGGCGTCGTCGTTCGATTCGCCAAGGCCGTGGGCAGAGATGTTGGCAGTACTAACGTTGTCAACAACTCCGGAGTCATGTGCGTCGCCATTGTTAACGCCAATCGTGCTCGGTTTCGTTTCGCCCTGTTCATCAAGCTTCATTTCGCCCTGTTCATCAACCTTCATTTCGCCCTGTTCATCAACCTTCATTTCGCCCTGTTCATCAACCTTCATTTCGCCCTGTTCATCAAGGTTGAGAAGATGACTCATTCGCTGGATTTTGTTGACATCGCCGTTGTTGCAAAGAGGAGTTGACATGGCATTGAACGAGACTGAAAAACTGTATTAACCCTCTAAAACACGAAAACGCAGGCTTGAACGTAAATGTCTAATCACAAAGAGCAAGGTGAATCAGTGTTTCACAATGCTTACAAAACACAAAAATCAATCCATCGTAGACCTTCGAAAAGATCATATAAATCATACTCTATCCTACCCAAAATCATTGATTCAAAATTTAAATGCAGATATTCGGACAAGGCAAAAATAGGGTATCAAAACTAGTCAGAAAATGCTCGTTCGGAATCCAAAAATACGCCGAGAAGGCTTATCTTGAGGGATATTATGCCTTATTTGGCTGAGAGTGAACTCTACGATTGAAAATGATCGACTGGAGCTTCGTGAGTCACTGACCGACCATTCGCCCTGCACACGTTCTGTCCATTGATGCGCGTGTCGACTCGGCACTGCCGAGCGAGATCGTGAGAAGCGGCCGTCATCAGACGAACGCACTGATATGTCCATGCCGTAATCGACGCTCGTCTGACCTCTCGGGACATCTGATGAGTCTGATTTTTGTGTTCTCTTTTCTCTCAATCTGTTTTGACAGGCACAACACACGAAGTAAGAAAAAACATGTCCCTTCGTTGTGATTGATAACATTGGCAGAAGGAGTTGCCATTGAATGCATTGCCCAAGCATAGCAACATAAGAATTCGCAAGAAAAGCAATCACAACAAAAAACTGATTTACCTGATTTAGCTGGTACAAAAAGTAAATCATATGAAAAGACAAAAAAAAACAAAAAATTATGTTCCAAAATTTGGTTGTGTTTATTCGATAACGTTGTCGTTCACGATCTCTCCGGTACTCGCAAGAACAATATGCAAAAACAAACAACTGCGGATCATATTTTGGCATTGGGTTTCTTTTGCAATAAAAAAATAAAAGATTAATGGGCGATCGGCAAACAGAAAAATTACCGGCACTGTTAGGCGAGGTTGATGTCAAAGCCAGCGCTGCAAAAAGAACCCGACCGTTCGGGTACCCTACCCGAAACCCGAATTTTCGGGTACCTGCCCGAAAATCGGGTCGGGTCGGGTCAGGTTTTCGGGCGGGTACCCGGCAGCACTGGTCAAAACGTTTTGCAACGCATGGCCAGTGAGAATAACGGAGAATAACTACGACGATACTTTGCCTTTGGCATTTTTAGTGTAAATAGTAAGGGCAAAATACAGTAACGAAGAATACGGGACAGGGAAAGAAGCTTTTGTAGTACCACGTCGGTTGAGAGGGAGGACGGCGTGTCGATGTTTGGAAGGAAAAGCTGCGGAGCCATCGGGGACGGGCGGCGGAAGTCGATGTTGTGGAAAGCGGACGACGTGAAATGTAGTTGTTGAAGCGATTGTCAAGTTTTCGGATACACTTTTATTGGACTCCACAAACTTGAGTCATTAAACCTGGGATAGGTTAGGGTATGCAATATTCAACTATATAAAAGTATTACGATACAAAAAAAAGCAAAGGCTTACAATTCGTACGAAAGAAGGATAAGAATGTGCGAACGGAGATAGATAACGTTTGATCGGACGATGGCCGTGTTGACGATCCATAGGGGTCGTACAGCGATGGTGGATGTATGATGACTGCGAACGTATAATGCCCTCATGACAGTGTCTTCAGGTGTTGTTTCCAGATCATTTTTAAGGGGCTGTAGCGCTTCAATGATACTGGCCTGAATATTCTGGAAACTGATCAACGCTTTTGCGATGTGGTCGAATTTCGTCAGAAGGGCGCAGTCCTCCTCCAGAAAGTTATATTTTCAATCGATCCAAGAGAGAGAGTAGAAAGCTCTTTCTTTGTTCAATCCAAGCACATCAAAAATGCAAAACGTAAGCGCATATATACCCCCCTTTGCGGCCGGATATGTATCCGGCCGATTCGGGGGGATCGGGGGGCTTCCGGGAGCGCTTGTCGCTGACAACTGGCAAGAGCTCGTTGCCAGCGACTTCGCTGGCGGCGACATATATGGTTTTGTTCAGGAGGCGACGTTTTCTGTCGTGAGATGTTGAATATACAGCGGAAGTTGTTGTCGCAGGGTGAAAACGTTGGCAACAGCATGTCGATCAGCGCTGTAAGCTGTAATCCTAGATGGCATCAGGACTTGCGTTTCCCGGCCGATGCACCGTAATGGCTTGTAGACGGAAGAATGCTTCTTTGAAATAGTAATAAGCCGACGTTTATTTGTACCACTAGAACGTAGAAATCGGAAAAAGTGAAATAAAACTAACATAGGGTTAAGACATTATAATGCTTACGCCTAATCGACCGAGATCTGCGATCGGCCAACGCCGTTCCCGTCCGCTGGGAACGGAAGCGGGTTGGGCTCGCAAATAGGCCGTCATCATGTTTTTTCTCTTCCGGCACGTAGCTTAAGTTTACACACTGCGCGCGATTGCCAAACAGATCATTTATTGCATAATCCACGACACCAGCTTGAAAACAACGACCACATAATCTGCCGGAGTTCCTTGGATTCAACGATTTCAGTTCTTACCGGCGGTTTTGATGCCACGGAAAATTTTGTTTCATCTGCTTAAAAAACATTTATTATTGCCCAAGCATAGCAACATAAAAAATAATCAAAATAATTGCAGTGATTTACATCGGCACTACAAATATCATTGTGAAAAACTTTGTTATACTTTAGGCGGTTGCTGGCTCTTTGTCAGGCACGCTCCATGCAACGAGGATCCAAAACAGAGAGAGAAGCGCCAACATCAGGAAGATATAGTAGTCTAAGAAGCAGAGGCAGAACGAGTCCTCTTCACCGTCGTCGGACTCGTCATCCAGGATGTTGGCGGTACGGACGTTGTCAACAACAACATCTTCGGGGTCATTGTCGTTGCCAATGTCAATGCTAACCGTGGGCGGAATTATTTCGGACAGTTCCTCAAGGGTGAGTAGATAACTCATTCGCTGGATATCGTTGATGTTGTTGTTGCTGCGAAGAGGAGTCGACATGGCACTGAACGAGACTAAAAGATGAAAAGCTGTATGAATTCACTACAACACGACAATGCAGGCAAAAACGTAAATGCCCCACCACAATGAAAAGCAAGGTGAAACGATGTTTTATGAACCCTGATCACAATGCATGCTCGTGACGAGTGTCCAGCACATACAAAAGATGATTTCATTCTCTTAGTATCAGCTAGGACGTTGTTTGTCGCACGAACACTGCAGATCCGTGCCAGTCACTAAAATACCTTAGTCAGAGGAAAAAAAACAATGACGAAAAAATTGTGATTTTTGTGTTTTAACACAAAAGAATCTAGTGCACGCTTGCAAGCGCGCTTGAACACGCCAAGATAGTCCAAATCATTTTTATTGTACTCAGTCATAAAAATTTGAAATTTAAATAACAGTCGTTTAGTGAACATCGTTGTCATAGGACTCGATGCGGTATTCAGCCTCAGGGCAGCTCATATCACAAAGGATAACATAAAGGTGAGAAGGATTCTGCTGTGGTATGACTTACCGAGCGCGAAGTCAACGCATTCTTTCTCGGTGCACTCATTCAGTCAGAGGGCATTCTCTCCTTGCCACAACTGCATCACTGACAACTTGGATGTGCGATTATCTGACTGGTCCCTACAAAAAGTTACCGAAACGCAATGTGCTTGGTCCTATTGAACGACGTTGCCATTGAAACTCCCTCAAAAACTTCCAACTGAACCCGAACACGATACTTTTAGGTAAACCCCGTATCCGGATTCTTTTCCGGATGATACTTTCAGGAACCTGTCTGATTTGCATTAACGATGTTTTCAAAAATATTTATTGCGGCAAAAACATAATTCAACGTAAACAAATTTTAAAAATGTTGAAATTAAACGTGTTGCAAGTATTTACGTCGGAACCACAATTTTTCTTGTGGAAGGCATTGTGCTCATGCTTCAGGAGGTTGCTGACATCATAGAAGACACGCTACGTGCAACAAGGATCCAAAACAGGGATATAAGCAATAACATCAGGATAATGTAGTAGTTCAAGAAGGGGCAGAAGGAGTCATCTTCACCGTCGTCCGACTCGTCATCGAGGATGTTGGCGGTACGGACGTGGTCAACAACATCTTCGGAGTCATAGTCGTCGCCAAAGTCAAGACCAACCGTGCGCGGAATCATTTCCCCCAGTTCATCAATGTTGAGCAGATAACTCATTCGCTGGATCTCGTTGACATCGCCGTTGTTGCAAAGAGGAGTCGGCATGGCGTTGAACGAAACTGAAAAGCTGTATGAACTTACTACAACACGACAACGCAGGCAAAAACGTAAATGCCCCAACCATAATGAAAAGCAAAGTGAAACGGTGTTTTATGAACCCTGATCACAATGCTTACTCATGACGAGCGTCCAGCCCATGCAAAAGATGATTTCATTCTCTCAGAAATCAGCTAGGGTGTTGTTTGTCGCACGGTCCCTGCAGACCAGCATCTGTGCCAGTCACAAAAATCTTGGTCAGAGAAAAAAAAAACAATGAAAAAGAGTAACTGTTTTTTTACACAAAAAAAATGTGCTTTTTATGTTTTCACACAAAAGAATCTGTCGTAAAGCAGTCAAGATCATTCAAATCATATTTTATGACACGCAAAGTCTTAAATTTAAATAACAGTCGGATAGTGAACATCGTTGTCATAGGGCTCGATGCGGTACTCAGCCTCGGAGAAACCATAGCCTTTTTGTCCGTTGACCACAAATTCACATTGATGCTCTTCGACGTAGCACTGTTGATCCAGGCCCATCTTGAATCGAGTAAATGATTTGCTCGTCGCCTGAAGTATGCGTAGTTTAGGCTTTCATAACATTTAAAAGTCTTACCTCAACGTAATATGTTTCACCTCCAGCCACAAACGAGTACTTGTAGTTTTTGGGAAATGATTTGTTTTCACCGACGTCATAAAGCTCAAGTTGTATGGAATCAACAGGGAAGTTTCCTTTTTTACTAAATTTTGTGTTTAGTGTTTCATTAATAATCTCGCGACTTACGGCGTCACAATGTATCCAAAATGTAGGTGAGTGAAGACTGTTTCGGGCATGGATACGAGACTGGTGTTGACACAAGTGCCATCTTCCAGGTGAAACATTATCATGATGTATCTAAAAATTTACCAAGCGTTTTAAAGACAATTGAAAATAAAAAATACCGTCGAATGTTAGACCAATTTCTGTACTTAGTAATAGTGTGATCACGCATGCCAAGCATGTCTATGTTTTTCAGTTCCGAATTTCCGACAGAAAAACTTCCTGATAAATGCCCGTATTGTTCGTAGTGAGTCTGATGAGTTTCTCGCAAGCGCTCAAAAAGTTCTTTTGTCCATGTTTCAAGTGCAATGGATCGGGCGATGATTGCCGGTGATACGTCTACGTCAAAGTCAAAATGACTGCCTAAGTTGTTATTTTTTTACAATACATGCTTTGGAATATCATTTTTACCGTGATTTTTCCAAATTAGTTCAAACTTGGCAGGAATGAGTTGCTTAGGCTTCGGTTGGCCATGAGTAGCCTCATCAAACGCAGAAGGATTTTCAATTGCTTCTACCAGGTTTCCATCAAAAGATATGGCCCACTCGGCCATGGGCTTGATGCACTTGGCCCGAAATCCGGATTTTGTGATATATTCATCTTCCGACGGCTCTGCCTGCATTTTTCATTGTTAGCAGTGTTTGGTGCTTTTTATTTTCTACTTACCGGAACATTGGTGTTTGTATACAATTCTTCGTTGACGTAGCACCCCACATTTGGAATAGTTAAGATAAAGAATAGGTTAACGGTATCGTTGGGACGCATAGCCATTCCCAGGGTAAAATACCAGCCATCAGCATTGGTAGCATTAAAGTACACGCAATCACCGGCCCTTGGAGCGTCTACAAGACAATAGTTGTTTTTAAAAACTGACAAAAATTGCATTACCAGCGGGTAATTTATGTTTTCTTTCCATAACACGGATATCCCTTGCATTTCCACCAAACTCGCTGTTTATCAAGTTTTCTGCGGATTTCTGCTAAAAGGAGCAAGGAATAAAATATTACATCATATCAGATTCAAGCACCTCATCGTTTTCCGGAGCAGCCTTGGCTTTTTTCTGACGACGCCCAATGACAAATTTCATTAAATGAAATTTGAAAGGATACAAAACCGTGGGTTGAGAATATACTCCATTTACTTTTGGCGGCTCCTTGTAGTAATAATGGAGGACAACAAGTGTGATGTACCCAATAAAGAATAATAGAACAAGCTGCAGCATACCGAACTGTGTAGAGTGAAAACTGTTTCTGTCTTCGGTGCTTTGGTTCACTTTTAAGCTATCTTTTACTTGATAACACTTTGTCCAAGCAAGGTGCGGTAAGCGTCTCGGTCTGTCTGTGTTACAACTCAAAAATTGTGCTTTTTGACGAAGCCAGTAGTAGCCCCTAAAATTGTTGTTAGCCGTCGGTTGCTCCCTCTGCTGCCATGGATTCAAACGCGTTACGAAAACATGGAAAAGAAATGATTGATATCGTTGCTGATTACTGGGATGACATGCGCAGTCGTCGACCATTACCGGATATTAAGCCTGGATTTATCAATGACATGGTAAGTGAATAAATGACTTATGACTTCCGGTGAGTTCTTGCAACTCTTTCAAGTTTTAGGTCCCTCAAGAAGCACCGCTGGAACCCGAAGACTGGCAAAAAATTTTTCAAGATGTAGAAAACGTCGTACTGGATAAGAATACACACTGGCATCATCCACACTTTTTTTCATATTACCCCACTGCAAATAGTTATCCCGCAGTCATTGGCGATATTCTGAGCACCAGTATTGCCAGCATTGGCTTTACCTGGGTTTGTATGAACTTCCGTATACGCAATTGCCTTGAACGGTACTTTTTTTTGCAGAAGTCAAGTCCATCAATGACAGAACTAGAAATGATGATGGTCGATTGGCTGGCCAAGGCTCTCGGACTTCCGGAATTCTTTCTTCACTCAAGTGAGGGCCCAGGTGCGGGCATTATTCAAAGCACAGCCAGTGACGCCACACTCGTGGCTATTCTAAGCGCTCGAGCGCGTGCCGTCGTCGTAAGTGTGCATTCTAGAATGAATTTCAGCTTCCTTGAATGAAAGATATTCGTTGCAGACGTTCAAGCGTAACAATCCGGTTTCCAAAACATACGAAACAATTTCCAAAGCTTTTTCTGCTGTGCAGACGTGGATACAAGGCAAGCCGGTGACGGATGATGACGTCATAACCTTTGATAGTCACGACGCATCAATTTTCCCTAACCTAGTTGCGTACTGTTCTGATCAAGCACATTCATCGGTCGACAAGGATATAATGTTAACAGGCGTCAAGATGCGTAAATTAAAAACTACAATCGGAGGACCGTTGGGCAATTACTTTGTATCGCCGAAAACCCTTGAAGAAGCCATTAAAGTCAGACTTTTATTTACATTTTTCTGCAGATTTTACAACTATTTTATTGCAGAAAGATCGTTCCAACGGGCTGATACCTTTTATCTTGATAGCCACTGTCGGCAGTACCAATACGTGCGCTGTTGACCCCTTGGAGCTACTCGGTCCAATATGCAACAAAGAAAATATTTGGCTGCACGTTGATGCTGCCTATGCAGGAAGTTTTGCACTTTGCCCAGAGTACAGATACATTCTGAACGGCGTCGAGTTTGTCGACTCGTTCAATTTTAATGCACACAAGGTGCTGCTTGTCAATTTTGATTGTTCACCTATGTGGTTCAAGAACGCGCAAGAAGCAACTCGTTATTTTAACGTTGAGGCCGAATACTTGAAACATGAATATCAAAATGTTGCATCTGATTTTCGTGTACGCATTTTTTTTAAATATTTTTACAAAAATTAAAAATATACATTGAATAGAAAAAAATGATTGCAGCATCTCCAAGTGGCGCTTGGGCGTCGCTTCCGTTCTCTCAAAATTTGGTTTGTCTTTCGCTCACTTGGTATCACATACATTCAACAAACGCTCCGAAATGTGAGTTTAATAAAATAAAACGGACAATTTACTTGACATGCAATGACCGGTGATCTCTTCTCGTCTTTTCAGCGTGTCAGGCTTGCAAACAAGTTCTCTCAGTTAATTATCAGCGATGACAACTACGAATTAATTGTTCCTGCTCATCTTGGACTTGTCTGTTTCCGACACAATAGTGATAACCCGACAAACGAACGCTTGATTTCAACAATTAACGATGATGGACGCATTCATCTTGTTCCGGGAAAAATTGACGGTAAACTCTTCATACGCTTTGTCGTCTGTAGTACTCAGACAACCGATGACGACGTATTATACGCATTCAACGTTATTAATGAAGTCCTTGCCAGAGTGATAGCGGCACGGTAGACAGAGTAGAGTCATTGTAAAAACTCTAACATTTTTTTATTTATGAATACCCACGTTTACCTTTCCAAAATTTATTACAATTGGCGCCACCGTAATTGCAATGTGATTTTTACTATTGTTCTGCAACACGCAACACGCTTCTCAATTCATATTAAAAAGATTGTTTTTGTTTGCTACTTGCTGACTGCTAACCAGTATTTACCTCTCTATATAGTAAGGTGTTTTTACAAAGACACAATTTTAATTTTACGGTATGTATATTCGATAAAATCCAAATTTTACGCTGATAACGGTTTGGCGGGCCATTAGGTCCGGAGCCATTGATTTGAAAAAGATAATGCGCGCTTTATCATAATTGTCAAAATTTTGTCATCAAAAATGGCGAAAGCGCGATAGAGGGAGGAGGCGGCGCGCAGGGTCAAGTGGGTGAGTGTGAGCGAGCGAGCGATAGCGCAAGGACGATTGCGTAAGACAAAAAAATGATTCTGTTAAATTAATTTTAAAAATGTTGAAAAAAATATTTTTGAATTCCTTGGAAATAGGCAATCATAATGATGGGTCATTTGACGATCAAAAATCAAAAATGAACAAATTTGAATTTTTGGTTTACAAAAAAATAATTTGTGCCAGTAACTGGGGTAGGGGCAAATGTGATATCAATAGCATTGCCATTTTTTGCTGAAGATGAAAAACATTTTTTCAACATTTTAAAAATTAATTTGAATAATTCAATTTTTTGATCTCTCAGAAAATGAAATCCATGGTGTGGGGGCGGACCAGACAGCGGGTGCAGAAACGGACGGCGCCGCACATGCCATCAGTCGAGAGAACCGCAACGGCGGTGACAGTGGGCGATTGGGTGATGGCGAAAGATGGCAAAACAAGAGATTGTTGTTATTAATTTTGATGATTTATGTATCACATAATTTTATGATTTTTGTTAAATTGCTATTTTTCCTAGCCCCCAGTGTTGTGTTTGGTGTTATGCTTTGAAACGGGTCAATAAGCGATTGCAGCGGGCGAGGATTTATTAGGCGATGGCGAAAGATGCGCGATATTGAAAAGCAACATTATTACTTATGTTTTACAAAAGCGTAAAACAAATTACATGGGGCCCCAAAGGGGCCCCCATTGTATTTATGTATTCCAATATTTTTAAAGCGGGTCAAAAAACGATTATATGTATTTGATCTGATTTTGATAATATGCAAATTATCGGTTATTCTAAAAGATAATAACAAAAAATAATTCTTTTCTATCGGTAAAATTATGATCGACAAAAGATAAACGAAAAACGGGCAAAAATAAAATAAATAAAAAAACGATAGACGATCCTTTTCGATTTTACGATCCTTCTGATCCTTTCTTGATACCTTTACCTTGCCTTGCCTTGCCTTCCCCTTCCTTCCTTTTCCCTTCCTGGGGCCCCCGTAGGGGGCCCCCCCTTTAGCCTTGTCCGCAAATTTAAAGACAAAAGGTCGCGCTTTGATTAATGTACTACTGAATCGCATACAATAAACGCTGATATGAACTCTATCGCAATGCAACGTCAGAAGTGCAGTAAAGAATGACGGTACAACAATTTATATACACGAAACGTTTTCAATGAAATTACAAACGCAGTTACAAAAATAGGTAATAAAAAAGTGTCCTTTTTACGATACAATAATCACAATGTTAAGGCGTTAGAAAAAAAGTTATAACTTTAATTGTAAGAGCCAATCACTCAATGAGCCCTACAATACAGCCTTTCTTTGCAACATATGCCATTTTATGTCGGGAAAAAAATCTACATTGATAATCGTTAGTCAGAGACGAGATGCAACACTGTATGCACTCTAGTCAACACTGGGATTAAAACGGACTCGATTCGAAAATTTCAGCACGGGTTTTGTCTTTTTTCTTTATCGTCGTTCAGGTACTGGCAAAGCCTGCTTTTGAGATTTCTGTCTCATGTCGTCCTTAGATTCGGTAACGGCACCATTAGTTCCAGCGGCGGTGACACTGTTGATATTGTTGTTGTTGTTATTGTTGTCGACGAAGACGTGGGCGTATTCAACGTCAGAAGCCTTGTAGCAGAGTCCATTGAAGCAGTTAGGGGCATCCTTAGGGCACTCGCTGCATCGAGGCTTTGATTCACTGACCCAGTTGAAAGCGGGGACCTGAAATAGCTATAAAACTACAGTAAACTATTACTGAACAACTAGTTGCGCCGTAAACACCGTGTTTTAGAGCACACAAAAAAGTAAATAGTAAAAGAAACAGTGTGTTAAAGTCACTTAATTGTTTGGTTTTTCACACACAATTAAAAAAAAGTCTACCAGTATAACGAAAGAAACACACTATTGCAACAAAGAACCTTTTTGGACAACAAAAATGCACTCAACACAACAATGTCTGCAAGTGTTAAAGATTGCAAAAAATCACACTTCAAGGAAACTTGCAGTTCAAGCGACTACGCATCGTAATAAGCATTAGTTGCAACGTCGTAACTTTTTTTCTAAGTCAAAAAAGAGTTCAAAAAAATGGAAAGTTGTATTTTTGGTGGTTATTTTTTTTCTCAAATGTTGCAACGGCAAGGATATTATTAGGTTTAGTAATTAGGCTTCTACTGACCGCATAAAGCTGTCCATTTCCGTTTACGAATACCGTGTTTCCCTGCGGGTTGTAGTGGCAGACGAAGACGTTGCGATGACCATAGCCAAGGAGACCCCAGATATCCTTGCACCGGGAAAAGCCGCATCCAACTAAGTTTGATTGTGCCCAGACAACCTGAAATCTTGCAAATATGATTTTAATTTTCATGAATGTAGATTTTTTCTCGTTTTTTTTCACTTCATTCAGAAAAAGAAAAAAAGAAATGCACACAGTGGAACAACGCTGTGCTAAAAAAATGGCGACCGCTCTCGAAACCGCCACCGGAAGTGACTTTGCCTGCTGACATAAAGAATGGGAAACAAAACCCACTGCATGAAGACCATACAAATGAGCAGTGACAATCGCATAAAACCAAGTACGCCTCAAGGTCAGTCTTCAAGCAGCGGTAGTTTGCAGCCCAAAGAACATGTCGTTAATCTTCTGGCGGCTATTGCCCAAAAAGTTGACTCCTGGTGGGATTTAATTAAAAAGAAGCCGCCATCAGGTAAACTCACTATGTGAAAAAATGCAATTAACCCAAATAGTTGATTTTTGGTGCTGAAAAAAACAAAAGATTAATGGACGTACCTGAATGTAGTGACCACAGCAATGCTTGTAAGCATGGTTACATCCGCAGCGGGGATTGTTTACCTCCTGGAACCACCGGGTGATAGCATCCGAGTAGTTTGCGTAGGGAGCTGCCCAGATGTTTTCACCGACGTTGATCCTATCACGCGAGTGACGGAAATCGCAGCGATCAGCATGTCTCTGCGCACTGGCCGCAAGTTCTTCCGACCAGTAGAGCATTCTCATGTTTGTCGCCGGAACCTGTAAACGAGAAAAACAATAATTGTTTTCTTTTTGACTTTTTAAAATTGTTTTGACAACAATAAGAAAAGAAAGAAGATCAAAACTCACCATTTGACGGTATCGGTTGTGCTCACTTGTGAGCCAGGCTTTGAGGTAGTCGCTTGGAGGCTCCGAAGATACGAGCAGATTAGGCCACTCTTGCTGCTTGGGAGTAGCGCCAAACTGGGGATAATAGATACCTCGCTTTACTCGCTGCACATCATCAAGTTCGTCGTCAACAAACTTTTCGTGACCGTAAAGAGCGTTGGTAGGCCCGCTGTGTGACACCATAGCCTCGTTGCCAAAGGGTACATTGTATCCCGCAGCTACAGTAGCTAATACCGACAAAACCAATAGACAATTCATGATTTCAAATCGCATTCGTCTTACTTCTTCCAACGATTGAGAGTGTTCTAAAATGACGAGACAGTGATTACAAAAAAAATTGATCACGGCGGTTGGCTACCGGACACGTCACGTCGTAAACGATGAGCTGAACATAGATTGCGTAAAGCATCAATATTTGAACGTTCACAAAGAAAGCAGACAAAACTTAGAAATTTAAACGAGGTTATAAAAATAAAGGAAAACGGTTTGCCGGCTATAAACCCTTTGCCTAAATTGTTAATTCTGTTCACAAAAAGAAAATCAAAATGTTGTCTTCCTGTCGAGGTAGAGAATCCGCCCCCCTCTTCCGATTAATACAACCGGTCTTGACCGCTGAACTCAAACAGACCAGCGGCGCCAGGGAGTCATTTTTTGACTGATAGTCTGTAAAATGAGAAAAACATATGCCTATTAAATACCCTTTCAGGGGGAAGCCGATCTTAAAACTCCTACATCGAAGATACCGTATATACAAAGTACACTTTAAAGAAAAAAAAGTTACTCTCCTTTCTGCAAAAAAAAGAGATAATATATGAATTACATAAAAGGATAGCGCTGACAATTTTTCATCTGGTCACGAGAGTCGTCGTGAATGTTACGTTCTCAGTGTTTCTTGAAAATTTTTATACAGACATGACCAGTGGTATCTATCAACGGACGTTACACATAGGTTCAGCCCCTTTTGGTTTTTTTGAAAATCAGTACACGTGCGCGATATTAAAAAATAATTTGACAAAGTTGTTTTAACTAGTAACGACCGCCACCGGAAACGTAAATTGCATTTTTTAGACAATTAATGCTTCATTTCTTCGCCAATTTGTAAAGTAAAAGCGCGAAATCGAATTTAAGAGCACAAAAAAAGTCTAAAAAATGTTTGTATAGCGGAAACGATGCCTTGGGCTTGGAATTTCAACGATTTTCTAAACCGAATGAGTGGCATAAATCAGCCAAAGTTGATGGGGTCAAAGCCGATGACAATCGACGCACTTCTAGTCACCGGCCCTCCACAGCGTTACAGCAGGAGTCTGGCTTGCCGCGACTAGAGCACACATTCCTCCGCTTCATTAGTACCATCGTGAAATTTATCTCCCCTTTGGAAACAGAAGGCAGAAGCTCTGTCTTAGGAAACACAAATCAGTGTTCATTACCGACAAAGTTCATGCGTCTGCTGTGGAAATAAAAAAAATACAAGACATTTTTTTAGTCACCAGTCACATCAATTGACAATACAGCGTCTGTCGTTGTACAATAGACTAACAACTTTGCTTGCAGACTTGTTGATTTCGCTTATTTATACTGTTCAACACTTTAGGGTAATCATCTTTTATGTATTGGCTATTAGTCGGGGGACGCAATGTTTCTTGAGTTCGCAAAAAACTAAATTGAGGGGGTGGCGGAGGAAGAATCAATCAACGCATCGGTCTTTTGTCATTTGTCGTAGACAGCGCTACCATGCATGGCGATTGTGATCACAAAAATTCCATGCAAATGACGCACAATGTAAAACGCGTGAACTCAAAAGGTTAAAAAAAGTGCGTTTCCGCTTCACATTTAAAAATTTTAAATGCCTTACAGTAGTCAATTGCCTTTTACTGTCTATCATTTTTAACACAGTGCAATTTTTATCTTTTAGCAAAGTGCAAAATCAAACGGCTTGTGACCGTTTGTAATTAATTAAAAGAAAAAAGATAAAAAGGAAAGAGGTCTCCGATACGCTCCGGTTTCTGTGATAGACGGAAAACATCGCCATTCTGCAATAAACTGATACAGTACTTTACAATTTGTGAACACGAATGACCTTTGACACATCGTTGGAGGCGGATCATCGTGACTTTTGTGTTTTTACTTTTGCATTCCAATAGATAAAAATTAATGCCATGTATCAAACAAACAAAAGAAACGCAATAAATTATTAGAGTGGACGACCGATATCGAGATTATTTACACTTCTATTTTTTTGTTAAGACTGACAAAAAAAGACGCAGAATTCGGGGGTCGCGTTAATTTACTTCCTGTAAGCGAAGAGCGATGACTTCTCGCTTGCACTTTTTATCATGTGTAGACACGTTTAGATGCACTTTTTTTGTACGCGAGTAGATTCAGAAAATGATGACTGTTGACAGCGATCAAAATACAGAAATAGAGATGTTCCTTATTCCACGTTGTAAATGCGTTTAGCGGGAGAGAGCATGTGCGTTTACTAGCATTGACATGGAGATCGACGAGGGGAGAAACCCTTCGTATACAAGTCTTTATCACCGGTCTCAACGAAACACAGTTAACAAATAGGTCTCAGTTTATTCTTCTTTCCTTTTCTTCTGACAATTCACCAAAACCCATTAAACTGTTTTTTTTTATCACATGGCGCGGCGCCGACCAGGGAGCGGGAAACTCTTTCTCGTCGAAGTTGGTGTGGACTACAGGAGTTCAGACAATAAGTAACAAATTAATTTATTGTCAGCAGTAATTAAGCAAAATAATTGGTTTCAAAAAGTAGACGATCGTGATTTGATTAACGTCAATTACTGTTTGAAGCCGTAGCTCTGAGCTTGTGCAGTTGTCCGGGAGGTGGTGAGGGTGAACCTTCAGGCAGCGAAGGCCGAGGTGTCAGTCCGCTGATGGACGATTCACCCGCAATTCCCATATCATGGTTGGATGTTGCAGTCGAGAGTGTAATAATGTCGCGACAGCCATTCATAGATGCACTAAAAAGAAAAACCGGATGGAAAAATCATCAAACCGTTAGTACCGTACTAAAAATAAAAAAAAAAGAAAGTGCAGTGATAATGGTTTACCTCATGTGAATGCTGGGAGCAACCATGCCGCCTAATTGTTGCGAAAACAATACCGCATCATGAATGCTGGGAAAAAAGTTACTCTTTGCCACAACATCGTATCCTCCGCATTCCTTGAATCGAAATCGAATTGACGCTGTAACATGCCATTCAAAATTAAATCTACAATTATACAGAGCGTGTGCCTACCATTAACTGACGCAAAAAGAAGTTTGATTTTCCTATCAGCAAGGTCGGTGTAAATTTCAATCATGGTTTCCAGTCCACTCGCATCGATGATTGAAATAGCGGAAAAATCAATGATAAGTACTTTGTTAATTGTATTGTCCACCGTGATGGTGTCATAATTTGGCACAATGTCACCGGAAATGAGAAGGGTAGAACGCATGATGTGATCCTTGGCGTCCCGCGATACCGCGGCCGCATTTGTGCTCTTCATACTCCCAGTGCGAGTGCCAATTCCTATTCCAAGGATCTGCCTGCAGAAACAAAATTTTTCACGTCATCAGCATTTTTTTTTGCAGAAATAAAAATTTGATTACCCTTTAATTCCATTGGCTACGGAAATAACTTCACGCTTGAACTGTGCTGCATTGTTGAAAAGAAGTGGCGCTTCGAAGCGAACGACGGCCACACCCGATTCTTCGAGTAACTCTGATCCATAACAGTTTCTTTCCGCGTAGTATGCGCCTGATCCTGTTACATTTACCAACAATTGTGTCTTTGGCCTGCAAAAAAAAAGAAGTTGTCTGATTTAAGACTTAAGACCGCCTGCAGTACCATTGGGATCGAGCAACGATGGTGATGAGGGAAAAAACAATGCTGATAAAAAATGCTACGGTGCAATTGTATGTTCCGCAGGTTACGATGCATGAAACAACCCACGTCAGCACATCTAGACGGGATACCTTCCAAAGTACGCTGAGTTTTGAAATGCCGCTGAATGACTCAAGGAGAGCAGAAAACACCAGACACGACAAAACACACTGGAAAAAATTGAATCTAATTAATCTTAACCATTAAAAATTAGACAATTTACCACCGGAAGTGTTGAAAAAAAAGAGCAAAGTCCGAGGATGAACGGAAGCAGTATAAATACAACGACAATATTCGTCAACTAAAAAACTATTAAAACACGTTAAATCACGTAGAACAGACTTACCAGAGAGTTTGTTCCTGCATTGATGGCAATTAAATTTCTTTTCAATGACCCCCCACACGCATGGGCGCCAAAGAAGGACGACACGATGCCTATTATATAAATTATAACTTGTTCCTATAAAAACACAAAAAATGAGTTTTGGTCCATCCAGGAGCGAGACAAACTGAACTCTTTGAACGTCTGCCGATTGTTTGTGCTCCTTGGTTATGTGCTGTAGCATTCGATTGTGAAGTGCGAAAACCAGGAGTCCCAGTGCAAATGCATCAAAAAACATGTTGTCAAGTAGATCGACTTGAGGAAGAATAAACGTGAACCTGAAAGCAAACCAGAGTTTGAAATCATAAAAAAATTGGAGACCACAAACCCTGTTTTTACATGATTCAGCATCTCCACTTTGTAAACCTTTTCAAGGGGTGAAATTCTGGAGAGCAAAGTGAACGTTAGGAGAAGAAAGAATTCAAAGGGAACGTAGGAACCGATCTGCAGTAGTGGTCGTAGAATTTGTCGGGCAAACAGCAAGCAGAGAATGGCACATGCAGAAATTGTGACAGTGTAGAAGTTCATGTAATCCCAGCAAGCTCCTATCGATACAGGGCACTGGAAAAACTTCGGAGATAAAAACAATTTTTTTTGTTGGTGGACTAACATTTTTATCCTTGGACGTCATGCTTAGATTGGAGTAGAAAAAGTACTGATCCCAATCGATAAAGGTTGTTGTCTTATTGAGCTGATTTTTCAACACCATGAATGCGCATTGCTCGTACGAAGGCGGATGTATCTTTACTGACTTAGAGGTGAGCTAAAAGTTGTTTTCATCCTACCAGCAAAAAACCCCATTTTTACCGTGGTTGTAAAATCCGTCAGGCATTGCCCTCCTTGCATGTGAAAAATGTGCTGGAGTTGATCAAAAATTATTCGAATGGAGAGCCCGAATGACACACCAGACAAGACATGCTGAGAGACGAGGGAAAATACAAAATCCAATTGCAAGACGTAAAGTAATCCCTATAAAACGAGCATAACCGATTAAGGCATCAACGATGACTCATGACGACGCAGCAGCTTACTTGAAGCAATGAGGATAGAAAAGTAAGCGTAGCCGCCACTCTTATTTGCTCCGTGCCATCGAAATTAAAGATTTTGCTTGAATTTGTCGTCAGAAGGTAGAGGTAGTCATAGGGCGTTGAATGGCGCTCTATGACGTTCCTGATAAAGTAGCAGACAATCACGTTGGATCCCAGAAATGTTAGCCTCGATGTTCCGACAAATGTATACATCAAGGCTACGAAAAAAATTGTAATCAAGCCGCAAATTGGTGGAACACCGGCGAGAAAGGCAAATGTCATTCCTGCAATATTATTTTACTTCTGGTATACTTTTTGATTTTTAGAAGATGCCAACCTTGAACAATGCTCTGCAATCCGAGCGAAAAACCAGCTATCAAGTCGCCTTTTAGGTCCTGTTTTATGCTGTAGCTTCGAATCCAATCAATGATAGGAAAGTACTTGGCCAGGATAAACTGAGAAGGTTGCCCAGAAGTGTCGAGCTGCACGATTTGATACGGTGTCGATACATTCAGTCGACAACAAACGCAGCAATCAAATTGCCGACTTTCGAGTGACACCCGCCGATGGTGAGCACTTTTCATAAAGTTAAATTTGGTGTCAAACTCATCCTAGATTGACACAAATAATCCAGTACAAAAAAATTAACAAAAAAACAAGCGATACAAACCTGATTCATAGGTGCTTTTCGAGCGCCGAGTAGGTGTAACTGTACGCTTTGATTTTGGCTATCCATTGACTGTGAACGAGAACGAGCAACCGAGAAAAGGCCAGGCAACAACTAAAACGTCCAAACAAACAACAGCGTGCTAAGGTATGACTTTGCAAATCCATTGCCCTATCCCCTATGAGTCGAAGCCCCAGGCAAAGCCGGATTAGTTATCGTGACGACAATCCGTTTTTTTCTTGCCATTTGCCATTGCTTTCCTCAACAACACACTTCACAACGTCTACGGTTATGCAAACTTACAAAACTATTCATAGAAGCTTTTTTCATAGAACCACCAGAGCTTCACACAGACAAGTCAAAGTTTGTTGGCAAAGAAATTTTCGAAAACAATGTCCTGATCAACGGTATCGCGACTGACGTCAAATGATTTGGGCGAGAGCACGTTGAGGGGTTGTTCTGTTGCGTAGCGATGCGCGACCTCAATGTCCGTAGCGTGGGCTTCAGGAAGGGCAGCGAACCAGGTTAGCAGTGCAGCTAAAAGAAATACTCGTCAACATTTTTCACCACGAACAAAAAAGTTACCAGAATAAATATTGCCCATAGAAATACCGATGTCACGAGCACCGCGCTGAAGGATCTGGGGGAAGCCGGACAGCTGTTGGCTCTCTTTGAGTGTTGACAGAAAAGAAGTAAGCGCCTTCTGAACTCCTTTCGAAGCCTCAAGAAGCTTTGTATTCGTGCCTGAAATACGTAAACACGAGTAGGAAACAAATTCAATTCGCTTCAATTAACCTTCGACTTTCGACAGCTGGATAATGCGTCCGCGAAAAGCGTCCAGTGCCGTATAATTCGTCCTGGCAAAAACGCGAAGGATGTCAAGAGAAAGGACATTTGTAGTCCCCTCCCAGATAGCTGTCACCTGGGCGTCGCGCAAGATGCCCGGAATGCCCGTGTCCTCGATGTAGCCCTGCCCCCCGAACGCCTCGACGCCCTCGCTGACGGCCGGAACGCAGACTTTGCCAACGTGAAGCTTCACAATGGGAGTGATGATGCGGAGCAAGAGAGCGTCTTGCTCGCTTGCCCGAGAACCTTCTTGAATGCCCAGCAGTCGGGCAGCTTCCATGGTAAGCAGAAGACCGGCACGAGCTTGTGTTTCAATTTTCAATTTCAATTTCAATTTCAATTTATATCTCTTACTCGTACACACGGGATAACAAAGTATCACTGGGATATCGTACGAAGAGGGGCACATCAAAGGAAAATCACTCGTCTATAGTCAAAGTCTTTTGCCGGGGCCTTGTAATACTCGTTGGCGAGGGCGTCGGTCCAGCGCATACGAGGTCGTCCAGGCGGTCGCTTGGCTTTGTCGTAGTCGTCGGTAGGGCGCCAGTCTGACAGTCGAACTGCCCAGTTGTCGTCGTCGGTCGTCGCGAGCGATTTGGCGAACTTCAGCTTCCGGAGTCGAGCGCTTTCGAACCAGTCCTTGAGCTTGGTGCGCTTTCGGATGGCCGCGGAGGGGATCTCGTCGCTCAAACGCACCTCGAGGATGGCACGTTCAAGACGACGTTGACCCCTTTGAAGGGTTTCGGCGGCGGCGTCGGTGAGTGCCCAGGTTTCGCAGCCGTAGAGGACTGCTGGCTTGATGCACTGCTCGATGAGTCGCCGTTTCAGCCCCATTTTGACTTGGCGTGAGCGCAGGAAGTCGCGGTACTTGAAATACGCTTTTCGTCCTGCCGAAATTCGTTTGACGATTTCCTTCTTGTGGTCTCTTGGCCATGAGAAAAGCTGTCCAAGGTAGACAAACTCCGTAACTCTCTCGACCGGTAGACCGTTCAGGATAATCGCTGCGTCGTCCTTTGAGTTGCTCATCCACTTAGTCTTGCCGACATTGATTTCCAAACCGACTAAGAGAGCTTCGTCGGCCAGGTCCTGCAACATGGCTTGAGCAGTGGAAGCGTCTGGGGCCAGGAGCGCAATGTCGTCGGCGTACGCAAGGTAGCTGAGTCGGTGCCTGCCGATTTTGAATCCTCGATTTGACCAGTCAATGTTATTGAGCACGGACTGGAGGACGAGGATGAAGAGGAGCGGAGAGAGCGAGTCTCCCTGGCGAACACCTCTTTGAGTGGCAAAGCAGGCAGCGATGTCCCCGACACGTACAGCAGAGCTGCTGTTGGCGTAGAGGAGCTGAATGAACTGGACTACTGGCTCTTCGACACCAATTCCACGCAGTGCACGCCAGATGGCGTTGTACGAGATGGTGTCGAAGGCCTTGCGGAAGTCGACGAATACGGCGTATAGCGGGAGTTGATATTCTCCGCACTTTTCGGCCATCATGTTGAGCGCGTGGATCTGCGTGGCCGTCGATAGTTTCTTTCGAAACCCTGCTTGCTCCGGTGGGATGGCGATGGCTTCGTCGCATTGCCGTTGCACGCGGTTCTTGAGGACCTTGGTAGCGGCTTTGTACAGCGACGACAGCAGGGAAATCGGGCGGTAATTCTCGATCTTTGCTGCGTCTCCCTTCTTGAACAGTAAAATGGTGTCTGAGAAGGCAAACTTCTCAGGAACGACCCCTGTTGTGGCGATGGAATTTAGAAGGTGTTGTACTGGACCTGCCAGGGAGTTGGCGATTGGGCGAATAGAGGAGCCACGGACGCCGTCTGCTCCTGGAGCGGCTCTTGCCTTACAGGTCCTCAGCGCGATTGCTACTTCTTCCTTCTCGAAATGGATGGCGATTGGCGGTGCCGGTGGCTGCAGCGGTCCTTCGGCAGAGTGGTAGAGCTCTGAGTAGAAGTCGCCGATGCGCTGAGCTGATTTCTCTACCACATCCTGGCCTGCGAATTCTTCGCCTGCCAAGAGTAGTGCCTTCTTTGCGTACAGCGCGTTCTGACGTCCCTGACGGAGGCGCCCGGATTGCACTGCATTTTCCACGATCATCAGATGACGACGGTGGAGATCTTCTTTGAAGGAGATGCGCACTAGCTTGCACACCTGCACGTACTCAAGATTGGCGCGGGGAGACGTTGATCTTGTCGACTCAAAGTGCCTGCGCAGAGCAAGAAGCAGTCTTGTCTTTGCAGACACTCGAGGAGGGAGGTTTTCGTACGTCGTTGCCGCTGAGGTCGCTCGGTTGATGATGTTGGTGATCTTGTCGTAGTCCGCTTCCGTCGAGCCAGAGCTTTGAAAGGACAGAAGCTCTGGTGACGCATTGGCGGCCAGGAGATGCAGGCCAACGACTGGCGCTCCTCGCTTTGGTATCACCTTCTTGGGTAACCATTTCAGGTGGAGCCGACAGCGCAAGAGGCGGTGGTCGCTGTTGATGTTGAAAGCGTTGAGAACCGACACATCCTGAACGGCTTTAATGTTCCGCACAAGAACGTAGTCGATCTCTTTCTTGAAACCGAGGTTACATCTCAGCGTCCATTTCCTTCCCGCTCGCTTTTTGAAGTACGTGTTGGCGGCGTGCAATCGAAACTCTTCGCAGAACGCAGCCAACTGGCTGCCGTGGTCGTTCCTTTCTTGTCCCTTCGCATGCTGACCGATAAACTGCTCGCCCTCTTCTTTGCTGCCGATGGTCGCGTTGAAGTCGCCGAGTATGACGAGTTGCCGGTTCGGGCGATCGGAGATGACTCGGCCGAGCAGCGCGAGAAAGTCCTCATACTGTTCGTCGCCGAGCCCTGACTGAGGCGCATACACTTGCAAGAGACGCAGCGTATGGCCGAGCGGCAGGCGGATGATGAGCTCCAATATTCGATCGGAGTGGAAAAAGGGGCGAATGCGAGGGACAAGGCTGGTGGGGACGTAGAAAACAACACCGCCATGCGTTCGGCCATCAGAGTTTCCACAGTAGTACAAGGAGTAGCCGGATTGAAGATCCAACCGCCCCTGTCCTGACCGCTTTACCTCTGAGACGCCAATGATGTCGGATTTGATCTTCGACGATGCTGATTCAAATTCTGCCAGACGCGCATCAGATGCCAGGGACCTGGCATTGACGGTGGCTAGGAGCAAGCGTTTCCTTCGATGTCGCATCAGCTACGCTCACGTCCGCAACGACTTCTGTGAGCGGAGCCTTTGCCCTCCCCTCGCTTCTCCCGTTAAAACGATGTCAGCTCGGTTGCACTAGTGAGAGCGGCGTAAAAAGCAGCCACCCATCACTAGGCAGAGAGTAAAGACTGTTGTGTTTCAAGCTGCGCGAGAACTGATACGTGTAGCGGCCACTGCTGAAGCAGTTTACCAAAAGCCGTGCGTCGCGTCGAGTAATCCCTTGCCAGGGAAATAATCCTATAATTTTTCAACTGAAGCGTTGAAAATTAAATTTAAAATTACCTGCGCATGCTAGAAGCCGAGGCAAGAGCGTTGTGGATTCGAGTAACGTTCAGCATGTTGGCAATGGAAGCGACACCCCGACCTTCTTCCGAGATTTTGAGAGCTTCAACGCCATCGAGAAGCAATTCTGCAGTCGGCAGTTGACGAGTTCCGATCTTGTTCTTGAGTTTTATCATTTGGATGCCGTTCAAAGCCTCGGAACCGGGTTTCCGGACGTGGGCGAAGAAGAGCGACAATCCACGTGTTCCGGATTGAGCGCTTCCTTGATCATCGACCGTCCTGGCAAGAGTCAGGGTGACATCAGCGTCCACAGCAGAGCTGAACCACTTATATCCATAAAGCAAATGCTAAAAAAGCCTATTGAATATGGCAAGGACAGAAAAGAGTCGTACTTTGTCGTCTGAGACCGGCTTAGCGTACGTATCACAGCCCCCGGCAACATCCGAGCCACCGGCTTTTTCGGTCATCCATTGGCCTGAAGTCCAGGCAATCGAAGGATCACGACTTGTGAGTCTGTCGAACGCCTCTTTGGTTGCCGGATTTTTGAACCCGAGTGACTAAAACAAAAAAAAAATGACGCGCAAAAAAACTGCATTACTTACCACAAAAGTCTTCGCAGCACCGTCGGTCATGGCAAGAGGGCAGCTAACCAGACCAGAGGCAGGATGAAACATGAAGATTTTGGCCATCTGATGGATGCGACGATGCTCACTGTCAACTTTTGGATCGTAGCCAATGCCTACGAGTCCTTCTTCGGCCAAGACGGCTTTTAGCTTGTACCAAGCAGGTGTTACAATTAATTTGTCGATCCGGTTGCCCCAGCCATCAAATTGCTGAAGTTCTGGCTCGTTGGTTTCGGCCTCGAATCCCAGCTTGTCGACTTCATTCACAATGCGTGTACCAAACTTGGCCAGATCATCCGATACAACTTTGAAGCGCTAAAAAGCCAAAGCTGTTTCAGACAAATAATTATAATTTTCAATTTTAGCATCATGAATCAATGAACTGAAATTATAAAGCTCGTGAAAAAGGTCATAATTAGCCTAATTTTTTACGATATTCCGTGTCAGAATTAAAAATTCGGTCATTTTGCAAGCCACAACTTTTTGACATGTTTTTCTTATAAATCATTTTCCAAAAATCATTATTTATGTTCAGCGTGTTTGCAAAACATGTTTCTGTCCTCTGAAATAAACGAACCTCTTGAGGCAGAAGCGCCTTTAGAAGCCTCGGCAAAATCGGATCAGTCAAAAACGGATTTGTCAGTACAGGGGCATTCTGAGTAAAACAACCGAGTTTTGCGTGCTTGTAATCCGTTGCCGTCATCCTAAAAATAACAATAGTATATATACGGAGCAGCTACGTAATCAATGATTACCTTTGAGATACGACCAAGGCAAATCGATTATGCACACCGCGACTGTACGTCAACGCCATCACTTTTCGAGTAACTAAGTATCTTCCTGATCGATGTACAACTTTGCGTGGACTGTCTACAATTTATGTAGTGATCGGTTCAAAAAGAACGTCTGCGGACACACTAATATTCTTTGGCACGATGCGCTCTATCTCTCATAGTCATTGGTCGACAAAGGTATGAGTTGGACAACAACAACAGCGCTGCTTTTGATTTTTGCACGTCGCAGAAAAAAAAGTGTTCCTTGATTCTCATTTTTTTATTGTGACCTGAGCAAACAGTAAGCAATTAAAAAGAGACAAAGCATGTTGTAAAAATTTATTTCTTCTTGACTTCTTCCTGCTTCTTGGAATTCGGAGCAACCGCGACGATCATCTCCTTGAGCAGTTTGAGCTCACTTCTCATGGCTTCCACCTTCCTATAAAATTTTGTATGAGATGGAAAAGTGGAAGAAAAATAAAATAATACCTCTCTAATGCTGTATTTTCCTGTCGCAGTTCGTCTACCCTCGAACTCGTCTCATGCTCCTCTTGGCGCTTCTTCTGACGTGTCTTACAGACGGCAACGTTGTTTCGCTGCCGCTTGATGCTGTAGTCTTCTTCGGGGCTTTCGGGAGTCAGTGGATCTTCTTCCGGCGTCACAGCCTTCCGCTTTCGCTGTGATTCACGACCAACCATCGCTGTCTATCAAAACATGGAAAAACTGTCAGTAAGTCAATGATATCATATCACCCGAAGTACAATACAATGTGGTTATCAACCACTGTAAGACAAATCAAAGTCCAATAAAAAAGTGTTAACATAAATACGTATTTATTTAACATCCACCACCTGTTTCAAACAAAAGTAAATACTGATATCGACTAGTAAAAAAATAAGCAATACCGAAATGTGTTTTTTTTCAATGCAAATGATACAAAAATGAAAGAAAAACCCTTGTGTTTCTTTATTTTTTTCGTGAACAATCAGCTGATGTAGGATCTCTTACAACGATTGGCCGCGAGGGCAGCAGGAATTCAACTGGCGCTGAGCACGATCTGTCATCGTGATTTCTCCATCTGTAGCTGGCGTAGCTGCACCAATGGTATGATAGCTGAAAGAATTGGATTACTCATCCCTGAGGTCAAAAGACGTCAGTCTTTACCGCTCATCATTTTGCTTCATCGCAAGGGTCAATCTCGTTGCTACTTCGTAGAATAGAGTATCGACGTTGGTTGAGTCAAGTGCTGAGGTTTCCAAAAAGTAGTCAAATCCATTGTCTATGGCAAAGTCTTTGCCAACGTGTTTGGGGACTTCGCGTTCGTCTACTTTATCGCATTTGTTTCCTATGATTTATCGCTGGTTTTTTTAACGAATATAAAAAATCACAACTTACCAACTATGCATTTGAGAACTTTTTTGTTTGCATATTGTTCAATTTCTCCAACCCAGGCAGCCAGACAATCAAAAGTCGGTTGACAGGAGATATCATAGACAACAATAATCGCATGGGCAGAACGGTAGTAGCTCTGCGTTATCGAGCGAAAGCGCTCCTGTCCCGCCGTGTCCCATATTTGGAGCTTAAACAATATAAACCAATAGTAGATGGATTACAACCTTACTCGATTACCTTGACGTTATCGTTGCCCACAGCGATAGTTTTTATCATAAAATCGACACCAATTGTAGCATTCATCGCGGGAGCAAAAATACCTTGCGCGAACTTCCGTACAAGACATGTTTTGCCAACTCCAGCATTACCAACTAGCACGACTTTAAATAAATATTTATAGTCTTCCATCGTCGTAGAATTACATCAGCTTTATTTACTATATTTTTTGTCTCCACCGGACATGTATCTTTGTTTTTTATCTAAAAAAAATTATAACGATCTGACTAATTACAGTGAGAAAGAACTATCGTCACGCGGTGGTGGTTCGTAACTAATTATGATCGAGGATTTTTTGAATCGCGCTGAGACAACAAATCCATCATCGATTTTGATTGTTTCAGATTCCCCGAAACACTCTCCGCAGTGTTGTCCATTCGCGTCGCATCTTTTGACACAGGCGGGAGAGGATGGGGGATGGATGGATAATGGAATGGGATGGTGGATGCAAGAGACTGTCTTAAAATACAGTTCTGAACAGCGAGCATAAAATCTGCAAGGCTAATTTAGGAAATTCTGTTTCTTTCCAACACACGTAGAGCCTTATTTCCGCATTAATCGTTATTCATTTTAATTTATTTATTTGTCGTGTGAGACAAAAACGAAACCCGGTTTTGATTCTGAATCATGAGTATCGAATCGAAAAAAACAGACAAAAAAGTATTGAGATTTGTTTAATTTAGCGATCCTCGGCAGCCAGAAGAATTGCAGTAACATGGAATCTTGACATTTTCAATCGGGAATTTGTAATCATACGTAATCTCTTCGCCGGCTTTGATGAGTCTTTTGCTGTAGATTCCAATTTGCTTGTTTTTTATGACCCTTGCGTAGGAGTTAGGCGTACAGCAGTGGTTGATGAAGCGTGCCTGATTGCCCATGCGTGTTGCATCGATAACCCAGTCTTGATTGACCCGGAAAAGGTATGACGAACCAATGCCTTGTTCCTGGTAGCGACGCTCTCGCTCGTCGACTACTGTTGACCGACACATTTCGCCAACGTATTCGATGATCAATGATTTTGGTTTGATGTCCTGCAAAGTAAATAGACCCCAGTCGTGGATGGGTGAGGGTGCAAATGTCGTGATGACAGGTCGAGTCTGAAAATAATTGAAATAAAAACAACATCAAAAACTTGTTTTGACCATGAAAAAATATGATTATAGAAATAAGAAAACTCACAGTCAACGAATTAGACTGCAAATTGCCGTATCCCAGGTTGGTAGCCTTGCGAATGAGAAGGTTTTCCTGTCTGTTGGCTTCCTGAGTACTAAGAACGAGTTGGCGCTCTTCCTGGGTGATCTCGATGCGACTCGGGATTGTCAGGTGTCGCCGCTTGGCTTTCTCCTCGAAAGTAAGCTGGGTGCCGTGCTGGAAGCGCAACGCACCATTCGGAACCTCCCGAATCAGGCTGAGATTGGGATCCACAAAATCGCAGTACATGCCATCGGTGAAATGAGGCACAGGCTGAAATAAAAACCGTAATTATATTTAAAAAAAAACGCAAAAAAACTCACATATTTCTCAGATTCAGGCTCAAAGCCGACTTCGCCAAAGCAAATCCTCTTTTTCCCAAACGGAAGTTGTTCGTCTGCAAGGAGGCGTTCCGTCGCTTGCTGCAGGTAAATAACATCTTCTTCTTTTTGGGAGTCAAACTAAAAAAACATCACTATAAAAAAGTCATGAGAAAAAAAACGTACGATTGCCAGGGCGTTGTCGAGCTCTTCTTCTCCAGTTCGTTCCTTGAACCACACCCTAGGACCCGCCTTCTGGACAGGATCAGGAATGACAAAGAAATCACGCTTGATGGGTTCGATGTACTCAAAGTAGTCAACCGGTCTCTGGTCCTCCCACTCCAACAGAGGCATGAAGCGTTCAGTCTGCGAGTTGACGTACTGGAAAAGATCGACGCAACCGTAGTCGTAGTCTTCTTCAAGTAAATAGAGCGTCTTCGGATAGTACTCTTCGATGATCTGTTCTTCGAAATACTCATCCAACTCTTTGTTGAACACGGGCTTTCCTTCGAAGAGAGGAGAAGGCAAGACGTAGTTCGGCGGAAGAACTGCTTCCCATCGACGGGCAGGTCTAGAAGGCACAATAAAGTGATCATATTTCCGCTTTCGGTTCGCCTGCTGTTGGTCTTTGATGTGCTGCGCAGACTTGACCGGTACGTGGTTGCCTTTCTTTTCTTTGTGCTTGCGATGGAATTTCTTCTTGAGTTTATCTGCTGAACGATCAGACTTCTCCGGATGGTCGGCATGATCAACTTCGAGCTTTACAATAGATTTCTCCTTAGGCTTACGATGGGATTTCTCCTTTCGCTTGTTATCGGATTTTTCTGCAAGTCTGGAATCCGACTTTGCCTTGAGCTTAAGCTCAGATTTTTCCTTGCGTTTCTGCTCAGCCTGCTCCATGAGCTTGGAATCAGACTTAATCTTGTTTTCCAGGGCGATGGAGTCTGATTTCTGCTTGATTTTCTTTTCTTTTTTCCGAAGCTTTAGTTCAGCCTTCTCCAGGAGTTTCTTGTCGTGTTCATCCTTATGTTCTGCATCGATCTTCAGATGGTCGGGTTTTCGATGTTCAGCCCGCTTTAACTTCTTATCCTTCCTGGGCGTCACATTGTCTTCAGAAAAAATCTCGGCTTTTACAGGACCAGCCTCTGAAGCCAGAATTCTTTCACGAGCGACAATAAGAGCCTTTGGAGTGACAGGGTCGATTTTTACGATAGGTACCACGGGTTTAATTTCCGCGACGGGCGTCCTTGGACGGATAACAGATTCCTTCGGTGTCGGGGATCTCGCAGGAACATATACATCCGATTCATCACTTGGGCTCCGGGCGTAATTGGGCTGGTATTCAGACTCACTGGAAGAAGAAGACTCGTAATGAAACTTGTCCTGGATTTCCACCGGTGAGACAGGACGAGGTTCGTTCGGTTGAGCATTCTCGATGATTTGTCTAGACTCTTCATAAACTGGCTTCTTGGTTTCGGCAATACGAACAGGCTCTGGCACCGGTTTAACGGCTTTTTGCGACGGTGTAGTACCTGAGGACCTCGGGACGTCTGCGATATGTGCGGATTCCTGTTGTGGTTCAATAGAACCACGTTGCGGAGACAAACTAATTCGTGAATCCGGAGTCGAAATCCTGCGTGGGGAAGGCGTAGTTGCACTGCTGGAACTCTCGCTGCTTGAAAGAGGACGTCGAATGGGTGACTCCACAACGGGCCGCATCGATTGGCTGATGACACCAGGATCAGATTCGGAATCCGACTCAGCTGCACGCATAGGAGAATAAGAAGGTGGCCGAGGTGAAACAGGAGACTTCTGCCTGACAGCAGACGATTCCGTGTTGCATTCCGCCGTTGCCAAAGGAGTCGCAACCACAGAAGACGGCGTTGCTTCGGACTGCGGAGTTTCGTGTGATTTGGAATCGCTGGCAGTGCTCATGCGACGTTCCTTTTTCTTGCTGAGGTATTGCTCCGACAGCTCTTCCAAGCGTTGCCGAAGAGAAGTTTCCCGACGACGCAGAGCCTCGATTTTTTGAAACGTCCGCGTGACTTCCTTGTCGGCCCGAAGTCGGTGTTTGCCCTGCATCAAGACTCGCTTCTTTTTTATATCCTCCATTTGCTTCCGGAAAAAATGGATATCTGCCTCCGTGGAACTCAAGTCCGCTTCTGCTTCTGCGACAAGATGTTCGATCATTTCGAGGGTAACTACGGCGGCTACGCTTTCCCGTCTGTCCTTGTGACCGTTCATAGAGCCGCTGGAATTGTTATTTCGCAGTTCGCGTTCACGTTGTTGGAGTTCTTCTTCCTGTTGCTTGCGTAACTGAAAATTTGTATTTTTGAACAACAATAAAATTTTATTTCAAAAAATCTCACCCGCTCTTCCATCTTTGCAACAACAAAGCGTTGTCCCTTCGCGTACAACTTCTGTGCGACGTCAGACAACACCTCATCACGCAGTCGATTGCAGATGACTTTGTAGCAATCAGCAACATCAGTTTCAAACTGAATAACAGAAGCTGGTTTCTTGCCTTCAGGACGGTATCTCGAGGACGAAGGAGCAAGTTCTGGTGGGGGTGGGGGAGGCGGTGGTGGCTGCACGATGGCGGATATGTGTTCTCTCGGCAAGAAAGCCTGATTCAAGGGCTCGTTCAGCTTCATTACCTTCACAGGAGGTGCAGGTCTGAACGGGGGCGTTCTGTTTCTCTTCATTCCAATTTTCCTCAGCCGAGTAGCGAGATCGACTTTGTGGGCAGTGCTCTGGGATGGTTGGGGAGGACATGGAATAAGAGGCTGAGGCGGTGGTTGGTGTGCCAGAACTGGGGGACGTTCCGGCAAGATTTGAGGTGGCGGTGCCCATTGTCTTGGTGGCAACCGGGCTTCACCTACCGGTTTCAAGATCTGAATCCGGTTGTACTGAGGAACATGTCGAGTTTGTTGGCGCTCAGAATCACTTTCGGGAGACGAATTCCAGTTACCCCGGGTGGACGGAAATCTGCTGCGTTCCCGCGTTCGTTGGTGATCGCGCGGACGAGGTGGCGGTGGAGGGATATCACGGCGGCTTTGATTCGGCTGTGCTTCACACGGTTTCGGCAGCGGTGGTGGTGGGGGTGCAGGTGGCAGGCGGTGGAGTTCTTTTTGGATTCTTTCTGAAGGTTGGCTGGATCCGTTGGCTACGAGATGCGTCGGCGGGGGAATGACATGAGCATGAGAAGAAGGCAGTGATGATTCGGCAACCATGGGTTTAGTAGGCACAGGATGTTTCAAGGGAGGTGGAGGATCAAGGCCTATTTTTGCTGCAATTTTTTCGTAAAAAATTGGCGGCAGACATGCTTCTGAAATTTTTATTTGTTTTATTCCGGGAAAACTGAAACAAGTGCATACCGATGTCAATTCCTTTGCTTTTGTAAAAAAGAGCCAGCTTGTAGTGCATTCTCTCAAGATTCGGCATACGTGACATCCGATGTGACGGCGCCATACACGTACCCATTTCCCGGTAATAAGACACGCCAATTCGCAAGCCTTAAAAAAATATAACTTATCCGGGTAAATAAAAATAATAAAAACTCACACAAAGGATCGAGAAAAACAGTGCTGTCCTTGAATGTGGGGGTTTTCTTGACAATTTTGATAAACTTGTACGCGCATTCTTCGGACGGCAGCTCGATAAAAGCGAAACCAAAAGAACTGGTAGTGGGTGTCACAATGTGAACGGCAGGAATGTGTTTGACATCGAGAACTTTTCTGCAATCATTGCTTTGGTAATCTCAGAGTGAAAATGAGTGAAAAACTTACTTGCAAAAATTTTTAAGGTCTTCACGCGTAAAGTCGACGGGATATCGAAGGAAAGAGACCTCAGCGTGAGCCAAACCCGGTAAGAATTGCTGATTGCACTGAAATCAAAGCTTTTGGTGATGAACAATGCTTCAAAAAATCAAACCTGAAAAGATGGAAGAGCGACATGAGTTGTACGACGTAGAGAAAAAGTTCTGGGGTCTTTGGGTGGCTGGGAATTTGAAAGCTGCAAACCAAAGGGTTAATTTTATCGTTGCCATTGAATCAACTTACAGCGGGAAATTTATTGCAAACACCATTTATTGAATATCCAAAATCATTCGTCGCGTTGTCGTAGACGAGTCTCCAACTGCGATTTGAAGGTTGTGGGTCCTTGAACTTTTCGAGGGCTGCATTGAGCACGTCAGGTGAAACATCATCCACGAATGTCGGCAAATTTGCCGACATAAACGCCTGGAATCAAATCAAAGTTAATCAAGAATCAGACACGCTTCAATGCTCACGCTGAATATTCATATTTCACCATAAAAATCGCAAGAAAAAAGCATCAATATATTTTCGCTTTGGGAATCAAGCGGCCGACACGACAAAAGAAGACAAGGCGCGTGCTTACATTTTGGTGTAACACTTATATGCGCGCTGCTACAATTGCCGCATTTCATTGCTATGACTGCGTACTTGCACCCTAACTAACTAACTGACATTTAGCTTGTCGTTGCCCTACTCCCCTTTCCCTTATCTATACATTTTTACAAAGTACAATTTATTGAATTTGTGTGACAGGGTGGTTTTTATAGCGTATTACGTGAATGTGGTTATTCGGGTGTACCACGTGTGAAAAAATGGGTTAATAATTAACAAGTTATTCAACAGTGACTGATTTGGCGAGATTGCGAGGGCGATCCACGTTGAGGCCGTTGAGTTCAGCGATGTGGTAGCTGAGAAGTTGGAGGGGAATAACGGTAAGAATGTTCTGGATGCAGTCGACTGTTTTGGGGACGCGAAGGACGTGCTCGAGACCTTGGAGGTCGGATTCGGGGACAGTCTCGTCGGCGATGATGATAGGACGACCCTGGCGAGCAAGCACCTGCTGGAGGGCGTTGAGCGACTTCTTGTAGACGTGGTCGTTGCAGATAACCATGACAATGCAGAGTTTATCGTCCACCATGGCCAGTGGACCGTGCTTGAGTTCACCACTCATGATGCCTTCGCAATGGATGTACGAGAGTTCCTGCAATTGGGAATTTGGGTAATAAAATCTGTTAAAGCTGGGGGAGACTAACCTTGATCTTGAGAGCACCTTCGAGACAGGTAGCAAAATTGTAGCCACGTCCCATGATGAGAAGAGACTTTTCCTTGTACATGCGCTGGGCAATGGTGCGCACCTCGTCGTCCAGCTTGAGAACCTCGTTGATTTGGTCGCGAAGACAGTGGAGAGAGGAGATGATCGAGTTACGGCGATCGACGAGGGAGATACGATCGGCGCTGAGGACCAGTCCGAACATGAGCAGCGCGATAATCTGCGAAGTGTACGCCTTGGTCGAAGCGACACCGATTTCGGGGCCGGCGTTGATGTGGATGCCGCAGTCCGACTCGCGACAGATGGAGCTGCCAACCGTGTTTGTGACTCCGATGATCAGGGCACCACGAGGACGACAGTAACTGAAATAGAACACTTTAGCATCACCAAGCCCTAAAAAACTTACCGAAGAGCATTCAGTGTATCAGCAGTTTCACCAGATTGCGAGATGAAAACGCAGACGTCATCACGGAAGATTGGAGTCTCACGATCGAGGAAATCGCTGGCAAGCTCCAAGACAACAGGTAGCTCGGTAAGCTCTTCGATGATCTGGCGACAGGCAATGGCCGAGTTGTACGACGTGCCGCAGGCGACCATGATCAGGCGACGGCATCGCTTGATTTCCTTGACGTAGTCCTTGATGCCACCCAGGATGACCCGTCCATCGGCCAAGACACGGCCGCGCATCGTGTTGACGGCAGAATCGGGTTGTTCGTAGATTTCCTTCTGCATGAAGGTCTTGAAGTCACCACGCATGATCTGCTGCAATTCCATGTTGAGCTGCTGGATTTCGCGGGTTTGGCCAGATGCGTCTTTGCTGTCGCGGTCGATGCGGTGGATTGAAAGAACTAAAAGCTTGTTATTACTTGGGCACCGAAAAGAATGCCGAAAAAAACGCACTTCCATTCTCGACGTAGGCAACATCGTCGTCTTCGAGGTACAAGACCTGGCGGGTATGCTCAATGATAGCGCTAGGGTCGGAAGCGAAGAAGTACTCCACTTGGAAATTCTTGGTCTGCTCGGAAGGGCGGATGCTGCGGAGCGAGATTTGAGCAGCTTCGGCGTGCTTTAACTTGTCATTTTTACCGACAGCAGGAGACGACAACGGCATAGACATGTTGAAGACATCGCATTTGACGGGGGAATCGACAAAGCTATCCTCGCCACAATACGAGCTCAGGACGCGGCGAGCTAAATTACAGAGAATCAGAAAAGCCGACGATTGCTCAGAAACAGCACAAAAATAGAGTGAGAAGGAAAATCTTATTAGTGGAAAAAATTAAATATCAACAAAAAAGTTTACCGTCTCCACTGCCAGGAATCGGACTTATGGATCCGTTGTACGATGGACCAACACATTTCCATCCACTACCTAAACACACAACAAATAGTGTAGAATATTGTTCAAAACACAACAGCAATCATATGCATGCGCTTTATCACACCATAAACACGACGTGCACTTTGTGCATCACGTTAAACCAACCCTTGCTGTAGTTGACAGTCACTTGATCGCTGGAGAAGAGATGCGAGTTCGTCTTGATGCCAACGAGAAGCGGGCTGCCTCGACGCGTAACCACGACTTGGCCGGGGAAGAAACGACTCTTGAAAGCCAACGCAAACGCTCCTTCCTAGAATAATGGGTCCCATCAATCATGCCCCTTAAAGGCAGAAAAAGAACAAACCAGTTGCCCGATAGTCATCTCAACCAATTGACGGAAGCCATACTGAGGATAGCGATCATGAATGTGCTGAATGAGCTTGGCAATGACTTCTGTGTCGGTTTCAGACTCGAATTCATGACCCTTGCGGATCAGGTATTTCTTAATCTCGCGGTAGTTCGTGATGATGCCGTTGTGAACGACGACAAAGTCATTCGAGTTACACGAACGCTGGGGATGCGAGTTGACGTCATTCGGCATGCCATGAGTGGCCCAGCGCGTATGGGCAATGCCGACGTGCGTGTTGAAGATGGTGTTGCCATTGACGTCGTCTTCGGAGTGGATCAAATTGTCCAAGTTGTCGACCTTACCGACCTTGCGATAGACCGTCGTCTCGACCGCTTCCTTGCCTGCTGCTTCGCTATCGACTGCCACGCCTGTAAAGAAAAACGAACAGTGTAGGGGGAAAGAGGGTTGAAAAGGTCAATTACCGGCTGAGTCGTAGCCGCGATACTCCATACGACGGAGCCCGCTAAGCAGGATGTCAAGAATTTCTTCACGGGTCTTCGGGGTGGCAAAGTTTAGGTACGCGAAGATTCCACACATGTTGATTGGCAAAACAGCAACGACGGGATCGGCTGAAAAAATTAAACATAAAGTAAACGAATACGCCACCACAGACAGAGATCATATGCAACTGATTGCGACCAGAGTACCAGCTCTGAACTGAACCTTGTGTACGCTGTTGACCCGACCTTCGAAAGGAGGTCGTCGTACACATCCTCGCACTGAGGGTTACAAGGCTTTTTGGCTCCCCCTATATAGCAAGAAAAACATGATAAACGTAGATGCGACTCCTATGCAACGTGGCAAAACTATATACGTTCGCAAACGACCAATTCGTTTGCGCACAGTCAGTTTATAAGCATTTAGTCGCAAGGGAAAATAACCCTTTTTGCTATCGCTACGCGGACACGTAATTTTCGACACCAAGCATTCATCGGTCATGTCGATATTTATTTAATGCAACAAAATTTGGGGACATGTGTACGAGAAAACTAGAAACAATCAAGCGTCGAGCGTGTTGTCATCTGTTTCGACGAAGACGGAGGGTGTCTTTTTCGGAAGAGCACCGGTAGGAGCGGCCCGCTTGGGGGTGGGCTTTGCCTTGGCTTTGGACTTTCCTTTTTTGCTCAGCAACCGTTGCGCTTTTTCAGCCTCTTTTGCCTGTGCAATTTTTTCGACGCGTTCATTTACTTTTTTTTGCAACAACTCGGTGATGGCTTCCACCTGGGGGGTCCAGTCCAGTCTGGTTTGCATGTAATCGGGTAGATCGTTGACGTAGTCCACACCCGGGATCAACCCTCGTCTGTCGTAGTGACCCTCAAGGTCGCCAGGAGGTTTGTTGTGATCCATGACCGAAAACCGTTCATTGTATATGAGCTCGAGTTCCCGAGTCTTTCGCGTTGCTTCTTCCAGCAGGGTATAAGCTTCGAGACGACAGTTGTCAATAATGGAAACCAATGTCTGTAAACCAATAACTCTGAATGTTATTGAATAGGGGCTTATTTTAGCAACTCACCGGGCCCCAATGACAGTGCTCACCGCATTCGGAACGATCTTTCATGCACAAGCCTTTGGACAGAATAGTGTCAATATCATAAATTTCTCCATCAACGACATCTATTGTGTCATCAGGTCCAAATAAAGATAACGGGGCACCACAGACCTGAAATTATGCAACAATGTGTATAAGCGAAGTTCAAGCGAGTCAACAAACCCCGAAAACCTTCTCGTCGTACTGGGGATGATGCTGAATGCAAAACATGGTCAGGCGCTTACAATAGGCATTGTGCTGTTTCATGAAAACGTCACAAATCATGCCTTCAGGATTCTCTTCTTCCGGATTTTTGTCGATGAGAGGACATTTTACGTCGAGTCGGAAAAGACATTTGAGAAGGTGCCTTTTGTGATTGGCCGTGCCGAGTGTTCGGTTGCTGCATTCGTAACACGTGTATTCCTGCTTGTCATCCGGACAGTCGATCTTCCTGGATGGATTTTCGTGACAGTCAAACCTCTAAAAACAAACAGAACATAAAAACAAGCAGATCTACAAAAGTAAAAGTAACGAACGTTCATCAAATGCACGATTGCTTTCTTGTTTTCATAGAGCGCATGCAGTGTCCTGACCAGCTTGTCTTGGGCTTCCATCGCTACAATGGAGCATCTGTCGAGATCGCTTTTCATCGAGGTATACACCTGAGAATGTTGAACAAACCGCAAAGGAATTGCCAACAAAATAGCACGCTGTAAAAAAATTAAAAATTATCGGAATCAAAACAACAGAAAAAAAACATACCCTAGCACGCTCAAGTCCGCATTCATGACTGCAATAATCCGAGCCGGGTCTAGACTGCTTTGTGCAACTGATACCCTTGCAGTGAACAATACCGGTGTGATTCTGCAACACATAAGTATAAAAATAAACTGGCATTCATAAAAACAAACCGCTAAACGAGGATAGACTTCACGCTTGTTGATAAAAACTTTTGATTTATCTGTTTTGCGCTTGCGAGGATTGGCAAGCGCCTTGATCGTCGCCAAATCCCTGCCGCACTGCCTCGTCAAGATGGGATCGACTTGCTCTTCGACGGGCCTTCTGTAGCAGACGCGTTGGACGCATGGAGGAACGTTGTTGAAGCAGTTTCGGCACTTCCGGCAGTTGTTGGTTCGCAGGCATCCTGGACAGTTGTGACATTGCTTTTCCGGAATCAGATCACCCCGTTGGAGAGCACGAATGACTTTGACGGCATCCAAGGCACGCTGTTCATCCGGGGCTTCAGTGACTGTGGTCGTAGGCTGCGGTGGAGGTTCGGGATCCGAAAAGATCGATTGACGAGTCTTGGCAGCGACTTCCTTCAGGCGTTTTGGAATTGTCGGATTGGGATTGCCGACCTTGTACTCGCGGAATGTGATGAGCAACTTCGGATTGTTGTCTTGGCACACAGTGCAATAGTATTTGTCGATTTTATTCAGATCGGCAACTGAGACCTAAAATATCCATTTTTTGAAGAACGTTGGCGCACGCCCAAAAGTGATGACAATTCAAAAAATAGTCTTGATTATTGAGCAGGTAAACTACTCGTTTACATACAATCCTATGACGCTTATTGAATTTTGAATGGAAAATTTAAAAGCAGAATTTTATATAAGGCAACTTACTCCAACGCATCCGCCGTGAAGCCATCGATCGCAACCATCACAACAAATCCAATGGGACGTGCCTGTTGGACGGCCGCAGTAGCAGGATAAATCATCCTCTGGAAAATCATTTTTCTTTGTACTCTTGGACATCTTTTCATGCCAAAAGCTTACATGAATATGGATTGAAAAAGTGTATAAGCACGTTGTGTAAATACTTTTCGTCTCGAGAAACTCGCAGTAGTCGCATAGTGACCAGTCGCATGTCAATGTCTAACTTTTTAGTGCAAATTAACCGAAAACAGACTTTAAAATAAAATAAAAAAATAATATGTAATACAAAAAAAGTTTGAAAAACTTCTTTAGAAAATAAACTGTAAATATATGTTATAATATTTTTCACCGAAAAATTGGGGTATATATCAAGTTTAACGAGTCTGCACCTTTAAACTTGAGATCGGCACTGTGGCACGCCTATCGAGCAATTGGTAGCTGTTGCTTTTGACCACAGTCACACGTGGCATCGCTATCTCGACAAGTAATTCAAGTAGCTTTAGCAGTTACGTTTTTATCAGACTGGGCCGGTTCAGTGATTTCCAAAATTGTTTAAATAAAATTTTTAGAAAATAAAAAACATCAATTTAAAGTAATTTTTTTTTAATTTTATCCAAAAATTATACCAAATTTGCCTACTCCCTCAAGAAATAAAGAACGTGAGATTTTGCACATGATACAAATGTTTTCGTCTGGATTTAACACACCAGGTCTGGACGAAAACATGACCAGAAAACATTTTTTGTCTAGGATTTTGGTGAGCCAGATGGCTCCCTGAAAAATCTTCAGCTGGAAATCCACAATTCGTCACTTTGTTGTGTTTAAAAGCTTTGTCATCACAAATTTGGCAGATGTTCAATTTTTTTGCCAATTAAAAAAAATTTCCGCAGGTCGCTGGTCCTTACACTCTCTCATCTTTTGGCACTGTGTTTTGCTCCCCTTCTCCATTACGTGCCAAGAGCTTAAATACTTGATCCGCTTGTACGAGGCACGAACACCCGGAGTCCGTTGATTAAGCGTGTTGCTGCCGTCGAATATGGCACAAATAAAAACAACTAGCTGATACAGGCAGACACATCCAATCCCATCCCATATGCGACAAAAAGATGAATAGTCATATTTATATGGAAGCAAATTCCATTACTCTTAAATTATATAATACGTGGGTAGTCTCATTTTTGTTTTTACATTTGTGCCGCAGTTAGTGCTTGTGGGTACCCTTCTGCTTGTTAACCTTGTTGTTCTTGAGGGGAACAAAAGTCGAGGCAGTCTTCTGATGATTCTTCTTTGCGGCTTTGGGCTTCTTGGGGACACTGGATTCGAGCGGGTGGGTATGACGAACAATGCCAACAGCTTTGGTCTTGCCTTCGCGAAAGATGATGCGGGTTCCGTCGCGGACGTATTCCGGGTTGCGGATGAACTTGAGCGTGACGTTGGCGCGGTCACCGGTGCGAAGAGTCTTCTTGTCCATGCGAATGATCGTGGCGGTCTGACGAACAGCGCCGGCATGAACCATGGCCTGGTAGCGGGCTACGATGGTGGTGGGGTGGTGGAGGATGTACACTTCGACGTCGAGCTTCAAGCAAGCCTGGGGATCGAGGCGCGGAGAGACCAAGACCATGCCCTTGCGAACGTCACGGCGGCCAAACTTCCTGAAAAGCAATCGTCCGTTGAGTCATAAGAACATAAAAAAACAAAAAACTCACTTGGCAGAGAACGAAGCGGTCTGACCGGCCTTGATGATTTCAACGGGTACGCGTTTGCGGTGGATCGACTTCACGGGGAACGGAACAAAGTTGCCGCAGGCGTCGGGACCGATGAGCAGCTCGTCACCGAGGCGAATGGTGCCAGCGACGCACGTGCCAGAGACAACCGTGCCAACGCCCTCAACCTGCAAGCATGACAGTTAAAAATGCTCATAAAACCGAAATATTTCCTACCGAGAAGGTCTCGTCAATGTGGAATTCAGCCGGAGCCTCGGTGTCGTGACCGCGGCGGAGAGGAACGTAGTTGAGGAACTTGCGCAGCAAGTCGAGATTCGTACCGTTGACATTGGAGACCTTGAAGATCGGACACATCTTTCCGAGAGCAAAGTTGCGGATAACATGAGTAATGTCATCTTCGTTGCGGACGAGGTAGGGGAACTTTCCGGAACCACCGGAGCGCATGAGCTTTTCGATCATCTTCATGTTGCCATCTAGGATGTTCTCAGGGCACATGTCAATCTTGGTAACGACGACAAAAACAGGAATGTTGAGATTCAGAGCAACGAGGAAGTGCTCACGAGTCGTACCGATGATACCCGCGTTCGATCCAACCTGAAATATACCACATTGGTATATAAAAACACATTTGACAAGTCGAAACTCACCATGAGCATAGCGTAGTCAGGCATGTGACCCGTCATACCGAAAATCGTAGTCTTGAGGTAGCGCTCGTGACCCGCGAGATCAATGAATGTGACGACTTTGGAGGCGTCGGAGCAGACCGAAGGCCAGTGAAGCTCGCCGTTGTGAGGATTGGGCTTGTTGACAATCTGGCCGGCCATGTCAAAGCCCAGGATGTCGTTGCCGACGGAAGAAGTGCGACCCGATTCGAATTCATGTTTGTGGCTGCAAAGACAAACTATAGCTCACAAAACGCTGCAACAACAAGCGGAACAAACCGGAAGAGACAGCGACGAGCCAGTCCCCGACCATCGTCAAGCGTGTTATGAGTCAGAACGCCAAGGAGAGTCGACTTGCCGGCGTCGACGTTTCCTACGACTGCAATGCGGGCCTAAAATTCATAAAATGATGATTTCACAGGAACTACAGCTTTAAAAACCCACCTCGATAAAGTCCTTCTCCTCGATGTTCTTGCGGATAAACATGCACTGGGTGAAAAGATTATTGTCCTTCGCAGCAACGGACAGGGGAAACTGCTGGCAGTCGAGAGCCTTGATAACTTCACTGTTGGCATCGACAGCCTTCTTGAGATCTTCCTTCGACAGGCCTAAATCGTTCACAATTTTTAGGTAAAGTAAAAGTCAAAAAAACTCACCAGTGGTGACGCTGCCGTCAAAGTTCGCACCAACATCGACAAAAGCCTCGCCTTCGCCATCCAGAAGCTGCTCCTTCAGGAGATCGATGTACTTGTTGAGATTGTCAATGTTGGTCTCAGTCTTGTTGATCAGGAAATCGCAGGCAAAACGTCCATTATCGGTGACATTGTCGTCAAGATCATCTTCCAGTGCGCGATCATCGTCGAACTCAGCACCCTCAGCGAACGCAGCCGACAGCGCTTTGAGCTTTTCGGCATCAACCGCCATGATAGGAACACTAAACGAAAGGTAAAAGCGATAAGTGGTTAAGGCAGTTGCGAAAGAACATCCAACGAAGTGAATATTATCCCAACGTTGAGCAATATTGCAGCACGGAGTTCTTGCACAAAATTTTCGCTGTAAAACCATGCGCGTACTTCATTCTTCGAAACTTTTTGAAGGATCGTGAAAGAGAAACTCACTGCACATGATTTTTTTTTGCAAGAGACATATACGTCATGTCATGCTGTCAATTGCCTAGCACAATAAGATGCATGTAATGTAATTTATCAGGAATTATTTATCAGTTCTCGGAAGTTCAGTCGCCGGACAGCAGTGCTGATTTCTCAGTACCGGTCAGTCTGAACCGAACCGATCGTTTAAAGCATAGGAAGAAATTGTGCCGCATTTCAGTGATTTTCAGTTAACACTCAAAAAGTTATGTGCTTGCCCGAGGGCCGGGAAAGCCTATGTGAAACGCTCATACGTTTGATATAACGTTTTTGTGAATATTGAGTTGTCCTCTATCAAAGGAATCAATGGACAATGGCCTCTGACCTTTCGCTTTCAGCGTTTCTTTTTTCTATTAGCATAGACATCGTTATCAGACAGGGCGGGACTGGAAGATCTTTGTTCTTGAGGATCATAAAAATTTATTTCATGGAGTTCAGACGTTTTATTGCCTGAACAGCATTTTCCGCATTTTTGATTCCTGTTTTTTTACGAAACCGGCGGGCGGTCTTTTTTCATAAATTAGAGACATACCATATGGCCACAGCACAACACAATGCACGTCTCATAAAGCGTAAAAAAATGATTTCATTTGTGAAAAAATGTGCGTAGGCTTGTCTTTAAGAAGCGCCAAAAAATTGTTTTTTAACCGTTCAGTAAAAATATTTTTTGGTGTGTTTTTTAGCGCAATATTGATATTTATTACAAATAGTTTTTGCAATATTTTTGCTTAGTTGCCAAAATTTTCTAAATTCTGCTTATGTATATGGAGTGCGATTCTTTAATGCACTCTTGTTTTTCACTTGACATTTGTTTTTTTAAAAGGTTGATCGTTGTTTTTTCCAATTGAAAGTAGAGATAATACTACCTTATCCTGGTCAAAGGTTGGTGACTTCCATTTCAACAAAACAGAAGGTATTCACTTTCATCTACCGTAACCAAAAGATTTGTGCAAAAAAACAATGCGTAGGAAATTAATTTGTTGGCGTGATTTTTGCTCCGTTTTTTTGTTAATCTGTATTTGGATGGAAGGCATGTCTTTGAAAATCCGATTGACCCTTTGCATCACTGTTTTGTTTTGTATATCACTATTAATATAATTGGACAGAATATTTTGCATTGACGCCATTTTTGGCATCAACGTAGACAATGCAGAGCTTCTCTATGAACTAGATGGATAGATTATCTAGTCCCTATGAGTACAGAGATGTAATTTGGTTGTTGTCCTTCTTCTCATTACATTTTTTTATCTCATCCGTTTTTGGAAAGATTTAGTGAAATGACATCCTATATATGGGGCAATATATGGACATTTATCCACAGTTTTTTGGGGGGTTTTCAGCAGTTCGTCTCGTGGTTTCCTATTTCATCCCAGACAAAGCACAGTTTACCAATTGCTTTTTAAAACATAAATCTAGAGTTTAAAACTAGTTTATCGTTTTTCATATGTACGAAATAAATATTTATTGCCATATTTATTGCCCAATTTCTATTTTTTATACGCGCACAAACTTTTTAAAAGTTATTTTTTGCCTAAAGTGCACCTTATGCTTGCTTTCAGATTTTTTTTATCCGCATTTCTTTTGTCTAAAGTTGATTTTTTTATTGTCTTTTTTGTTCATGGAGATAAAGTTGGTATTTAATGCCGTATTTTATTGCTGAAATTTTTTTCACGTTTGACTGCAATTTAAAACACAAAAATTTCTGGGTCTGTCAAATCTGACATTGTTTTCTCCTATAGTATCCCTCATTTTTTTCGCAAGCACGAGGTATTCAAAAATTCAGACAATCTTACTTATTCAATCCCCCTCTCGCCCTCGCCATGTTTTAAATCATTACCTCTTCTCCTCCGTTTTCTTTATCCACCATGAGACTCGTCGAAAGGGCTTTGAATCGGCATATTTTGGTATGCGAAAGGCATTCGAGTTACCAGGAACAGGACCCGCTCTACAATATGCTTTGTTCAATCCTTTTTATTATTTTCTTGGCGCCAACTGCTTCAAAATTGTACTTTATTTCATCACGTGATTCATATATTATCCTATTTACTTTATAGTTTATCTCAAAAGGCACACTTACTGTTGTATCTCAGGGTTTTGATCCTTTATTGATCTCAAACCAAACGCCTATAAAACCACATATATAATTCAATAATACAAGAACGAGGGCATACCTGTCGGATCCTCCAGTGTGTCCGGGACAGGCGTTTGGGATACAATCTTTTGGCACGGTTTCTACCTGAAGAGAAAGGGGATAATATATTTGTGGACATTAAGGACAGAACGCTTACCGGTTGAACAGTCTTCCGATTCCCGACTGATCACCAGGGACCTCGTGCACGACAACTCGTCTGCACGAGAGGGGGAAAGAAAGCGTTGCCTAAGTTTCGCGTCGAGACCATTTTGCGTGGTCTCAACACTTCCCTCTGCCATTATTATTAGATAGTTATCAAGGGGGGGGGGCTTACATCTACAGGGGTCTGAGATCGGGGATCATTTTTACCGGCGTTCTTCGTTGTAGCGTGGGCCGGCCTGTGGGTCGATGACGAGACGGTTGGGCTCTCTTCTAATCCGTTTCGGCCGTCCTGTCGTGGTTCCTGGGGCTGCGAGAGGTTCTTCTGCTGGCAGGTGTTCGACCTCCGCTTCTTGCTCGACTTCGGCTTCTTCGTTGTTTTGTGACGCTCGGTCTTCTTCTTCGTCGGCCGTATCTCCGTCTCCTTCTTCTTCTTCCGCCGCGCTCAGGTCTTCGAGCGGTTCCTCGTCAATTCCCCGGTCGACTTCCCTGGCCGGTTGGTTTGGAGCTCGCTGGATTTGGTTCGCATGGAACTGTTGCGTGGTTCCATCTCCTTTCTCCACTTCATACAGGGCATTTCCGCAGGCTTTAATAATCATACCCTCTTCTGGTTGCTCATGTCGTTGGCGGCGGTACCAGACCATGTCTCCTGGGTGGAAACTGCGTTGTCGGACTCCGTGGCGGTTATCGTACTGTCTCTTCATGGCTTCTTGCTCTCTCGATGGTGGTGCGGGTGCGTGCCGACGGACTGGCTTCAACAAATCCAACGTGGACCTGATGGGTCTTCCGAAGAATGCTTCGGCCGGGGACTTCTGGTCAACGTTCCTAGCATTAGGGGTGTTTCGGTACTGTGACAATCCCAGTTGCAGAGCCGTGGGGAGTTCCATCGTAGGATTCTTTGCTAGAATCTTCTTGATCACCTGGACGTAGCGTTCTCCCAGGCCATTGCTTTGTGGTTGGTAGGCTGGCGAGTACATTTTCCGGATGAGGTTTGCCCGACAAAACCGTTGAAACGTTTCCGAGCGGAATTGCGGTCCGTTGTCGGTTACTAGAAGTTCTGGTATGCCAAAATTGTGGCAGAACGCTGTCATCGTCACGACCAGTGCTTCGGCCGTAGTGGACTTCATGACGTACACGAATGGGAAGTGCGAAAATGCGTCTACACCTACCAGGAGCATTTTTCCAGCTATCGGCCCCGCGAAATCCATGTGGACGCGCTCCAACGGACGGGAGGTGGCAGGCCATGGGTGCAATGGGGCCAATCTGGTCGGTGGCTGTGCGCGTTGGCAGTCTCCGCAGTTTTCGACATGGCGCTCGATGTCCTTCAGCAATCCGGGCCAGAACAGATAACTCGACGCCAGCAACTTCATACGGGTCGTTCCGGGGTGTGTAGCGTGCAATAGTCGGAGAGCGCGGGCCCGGAGTCGTTGTGGGATGAGCACTCGATCCCCGTACAGGAGGCAATTCTGTTGGAGCTGTAACTTCTCTCGCAGTGGGTAAAACGGAGCCAGTTCTCTGTGCCATCGGTGGGTTCCCAGTTCGGCTCTGGTTGGCCACCCTCGTAATACAAATCGGGTTATTTCTTGTAATAACGGGTCGTTTCTCGTGACATGCCCCACCTCGGGGGCTCCCAGTGCCACTTCTTGTAGAACACCCTTGAGATCGGTGTCCACCTGGGTCATCGCCACGATCATCTCGTCTTCTTCGTCTCTGGGGTAAGCAGCTATCAGTCGCGAGAGTGCGTCGGCTTGTCCAAATTGTGTCGTGTTGACGTATGACAGGGTAAAATCATACCCCAGCAGGAGCGTGGCCCACCTCTGAAGACGGCTGGCGCTGGTGGCTTTGATGCCTTCCTTGGATCCAAATATGGCGAGGAGTGGCCGGTGATCAGTTTGGAGGTGGAATCGCCTGCCTGCGAGCATTTTCCTGAATTTTGTCACCGCGTAAACAAGCGCCAATGCTTCCTTTTCGCCTTGGCCGTATTTCTTCTCCACCGGCGTCAGGCTTCGGCTCGCGTGCGCAACGGCTTTCAGCTCCCCACCCGGGAGGCGGTGTTGGATGACGGCTCCAATTCCGTACTCGCTGGCATCCGCGGAGACGATGATTGGATACTCTGGGTTGAAATGCATGATGGCCAGGTCCGATGCGAGGGCTTCTTTGCACTTCTCGAACGCGCGTTGCTGTTCTTCGCCCCAGGACCAGGGCACGTCCTTCTTTAGTAGATCATCTAACGGTTGTCGTAGATCTCTCAGCTTGGCGATGAAGACTTGATAATGATTGATCATCCCGTTCAGGGAACGCAGCTGGCTCACGTTCTTGGGCGGTGGCATTCCTGTGATTGCCTGGATCTTGGCCGGGTCAGGTCTGCGGCCATTCTGGTCGATTATAAAACCCAGAAATTTCACGGTCTGGCAGCCAAATTTGCATTTCTCCGCTTTCACCCGGAAACCGAAATCCTGAATACGTTGCAACACTTCTTCCACATGTTTGCGGTGCGTCGTTTCGTCAGCGCTAGCGATCAATATGTCGTCCAGGTAACAGAGCGCGAAGGGTAGTCCGGCCAGCATCTGGTCCATGATCTGCTGAAAGATAGCAGGGGCCGTCTTGATGCCAAATGGAAGTCGTTGGTACCGGTACAAGCCTCGATGCGTATGCATTACGCATAGGTCTTTGGATTCCTCGTCGAGTGGGACCTGCAAATAGGCGTCCTTCAGGTCAATCTGAGAGAAACATTTTGCTCCGTTTACCATAGCAAAAAGGTCTTCCGGTGCTGGTAGCGGGTGGCCGTGATCTTCGAGAGCGGCATTCAACCCGGTCGAGAAGTCTACGCACAGCCTCGTCTCGCCATTCGGCTTCGTCAGTGCGATCGTCGGTGATGCCCAGTGCGTGTGGTCGGTTGGTTCGGTGACGGCCATCCCCTCGAGTCTACGATACTCCGCTTCCAATTTGGCCAGGTAAGCATGGGGGACGGGTCTGGCTCGGCAGAATACTGGTCTAGCTCCTTCTTTCAGTTTGAGATGTGCTTTTGCTTTCGTGCAGCATCCTAGACCATCCTTGAACACTTCTGGGTATGTCCTTTTCATTTCCTTTAGCATCGGGTTGTCCGACGATGCCTCCGCCTCTGCCTCAAGTCCGGTTCGCATGACGCGTTTTTCTTCTTCTTCTTGCCAGATGTTCAAGCCGATCATCGCGGGGCACCCGAGAAGATTGTCTACGGCGTCAGGGTGGGCGTAGATCGTTTGGCGAGTTGATCGGTCCCCGTACTTCATGACTACGTCGAAGGTACCGGCAAACGGTGTTAGTACTCCCTGCATCGTGCGTGCTACTGTCGTCGTTGGTCGTAGCGGGATGTTGAAGCGTGTGGCCACCTCCAACGGAAGGATGCTGATGTCGGCTCCGGAGTCGAGCAGAAAATGCGTTGGTCGACCATTCACGTTGATCATCTTCTGTCGGAACGGGAACTTTCCGTTTTGCCCGAATCGGTAAACGTCGTAGACTTCGGCCCAATTCGCTGCGTATGACTCGGCCTCCCTTTCTTCACCCAGAGGTTCGGAGTTTGGCGCCGTTACCCTTCGTGCGTATGGTTGTAGCCCTTTCTTGCAGGCTTTCTTGATGTGTCCCGTTCCTTGACAGTTGTAGCATTTGCTGTCGCGGAATCGACACTGGGCCCGGGGGTGGTTTCCTCCGCACGATAAACAGCTGTCTCCTTGCGCCGTTCCGATTTGGCGTCGTTCCTGAGGATTCCAACCACCCCGTGGTGCTTCCCGTTGCGCCCTGGCCACCACTTCGCTTTTCGTGCTTGCGTTGGACAGCGTCTGAATCTCCTTCTCACTGGTAAGAAATTCAACCAGGGCGGTTCTCAGAGCTGCGAATGTCATGTTCTTCTCGGTGTCTTTCCGTACGAACGACAACAGCTTTTCCCTGGCCTTTCTGTCCTCCGGTTGGTTCATTTTGGTTAGTAGGACGTAGGCGACAAGTGTTTCTCCGGTCATTTTTGCGATGTCTGCCTGGATGGATAGGGCGTACATGCGGCCGAAGAATTCATCCATTCCTTCGCCTGGCTTTCTGGTTTCTTGGAAGAAAGTATGGCGTAGACTGAATTCACTGTGGTGGACATTGCTTCGTTTCTTGAGCTTCTCAATTGTCTGTTTCTACGTCTTGTTCTTGACGTCTTCCGGACTTTCTGCATTGACGTACTGATTGAACGCTTCTGGTGACATTTTCTCTAGTACGAACGCTGTCTTCCTCTTATCATCCCATGACGGCGGTGCTCGATCGAGCGCCAGTTCAATGCGGCTCAGCCAATTCCTGAAGGTCTCCGGGTTTTCTGGCGCATGGGGTAGTAGTTCGACTTCGACTCGGTAAGGCCCTTCTTCACTTGCCATGGTACAGCGAGCCATCATCTTCTCAAATTCTTCCGGTGTCATCGTAAAGCTGGGCATGGTTAACGAATTCCTCTGGTCACCAGTTGTTGTATCTCAGGGTTTTGATCCTTTATTGATCTCAAACCAAACGCCTATAAAACCACATATATAATTCAATAATACAAGAACGAGAGCATACCTGTCGGATCCTCCAGTGTGTCCGGGACAGGCGTTTGGGATACAATCTTTTGGCACGGTTTCTACCTGAAGAGAAAGGGGATAATATATTTGTGGACATTAAGGACAGAACGCTTACCGGTTGAACAGTCTTCCGATTCCCGACTGATCACCAGGGACCTCGTGCACGACAACTCGTCTGCACGAGAGGGGGAAAGAAAGCGTTGCCTAAGTTTCGCGTCGAGACCATTTTGCGTGGTCTCAACACTTACCTTACGTAGCATCGCACTCACGTCCATTGTACCCTTAATGACCTTAGGACACAATAAAACAATAGACAATTGTGCATTACAGTATTATGCACGTAAAACCATAGTCCACCTAATTATCTTACCTTTTGTATCTTTGTTATGCAATATATCTGAGCACAAAATCTACATCAAAGACGGTCATTGGAAAACAATTTGTCCTGAGTTGCACAGCGTGACTTAGATACAAAACGTTCTGCACGAAACATTTTTTACAAGTTTGTCTGCTTTTTTTTAATCTGGTTGTTGAAAACAAAAATTAAGCGCAATCCTATGAGGTTTAAGCTTAATGAAAAAAAGGATGGTTTAGCAAAATAAGCTAGGATAATGTAGCAAATTATAGCCGTTCTTCCCCTTTCAGCATAGGAACTTTTTCAGAGGTCACCTGTTAACACATGACAATTTTGTATAACGGAAAGCGAGGGCGACAGTGGTAATAGCCACGTATGGACCCTCTTATCAAGAAAATGGTATACGGTAAGAGCTCAGACTCCTATATGTTTACCGTAACTTTTCATGGTCCAGACAACTAATACTACACTCTAAAAGGATATAATTTTTTTGGCAAAAAATTTCTGAAGACAAAAAGTTTGTAAATGTATGTGCGAAAACAGCACAAACCGTCCAATGCATAAAACATTAATAACAGCATGACCCTCGTGTGTGTTCAAAAATGCCGCCAACCTCATGTGCACAATGCTGCCAAGAATACATGCTGAAGATGAAAACTTTTAATCAGTCTGTCGATTCTGACGATGTTGATCAATTATTCACGACTGTATGATGTCAGAAGGGTTGTATAGTACGCTAGCTACCTCAGACGTCTGCATATTGTTGTTATATTTTGTTGTTCTGCAACATTGCGGTAGTCGGGCTGTGATTTTTCTCTTCTTCAGTATGCATGTCTCTCGCTTTTCTTTCTCCTCCTTTCTATTCATTTCAGAAAGGAAAAGAACTTTAATGCCCAGTTCAATGGAATAATTATGCCGCCTTCGTCTGAAACGCCGTGCCTTCACGCAAGCATGGGACAACGTGACCTGCGTGATGCCTTGCGGTGATAGGCATAAAAATATATTAGTGCTCATTTTGTACTATTAAAACAGACTCCCTCCCTAACTCCCCCAAAAAAGAAAGACATGTTATAGTAATCTGAGGTCAGCTTTTTTCATAATTTTAGTTTTGTCTACAAAGCATTTGATTGTCCCACCTGGTCTATAAATATTTATATTCTACCTCCGCTCTGCTCTGACGTCAAAAAAAGGTAATTTTGGCTAATTTCATCCTTCCGATGTTACCACACTTATTTTTTTGTTTTTATGTGTTTAAATGTTTCCGGCACAACAGAGTTTACTCATTTTAATCTTTTGTCAATTATTGTACTATGAGCTATCCTACAGATACAATACAACTGCAGGTTATACATTCGAGGGTGAAGATAATGATTAACTGTAAAACGATCTCATGATACCCCTGTGATAACCATCAATTTTACGGCAACCCGTCTATTAGCACTGTTGTACTTTTCTTGGTAGTACAATTTTTCAGTTTTCTTCCCTCTTTTTACAGAAGCAGTTTTTTGTGTACTCTTAAAATAATTTTTTTGTTAATTTATAAAGATGCACATATGCAGGGTAAAAAAATAAATGCCAAAAGACGTCAAACGATCATTTGCCGCTCGTAAAGGTTACCCTTTGTTTTGCTCAAGTACCGACAATGGCTTACATCACACGGCTTACATTACGTTACATGTTCCCCCTCCCCCTGCAATCCTTTTTTTATTTAATCCAAGGTCGCATTAACGTCAAATAGTAATTTTTTTTCAACACACCTGGCGGCGATAGACCACCTCATCTACTGGCTGTCTTGCGATGCCGCAGTTCGTAAATGCTGTTTTTTTCTAAATCCTTGGAGATACTATTTTGCTACTCCAATTGTAAACATAAAGTATAGCTTGTTCATGTAGTAAGTGTACTACGGTAATCTTGGCCACAGGACCCATGACAGTAGATTTGGAACGTCGATAACTACGGTTTAATAGAAATTATTTAGCACGAGTTCGAGAATCAATAGCCCCTAAGAATTGATTTGGCCCACCTCTTTTTTTTGGGTTTTGCCCATCTCCTACAACAATGCCCTTTTTCGGCCACGTGCTTGTCATCTGTATGGCACCGCCCTGTTTTTCACGCCTCAGACGTCTGTCTGCGTGCCTTGCTCCACCTCCATAAGCAAAACATTTATTTTAAAGGATCTGCAATACTTCGAGGCGTGGCTGGTGTCGGACAGCCGAGGTCTAATCGTGGTATTTCTTGCTTTACAAAGCACAACCTGCAGTTAACTTCTGAACGTCTTACAGTACAAACAAGTTGGTTACCAACACTTTCCATAATCAATGGCAGTAATTACATCAGTTCTGCTGATCTTCTCACTTTTGTGCGTACAGTGCATGCAAGCAAACCCCTCTAGCACACCTTGCGAAATCACCGTAACAAAGGTTGGTGACTTTTCCGTTTGATTTTGTTTTAGCAACCCAAGAATAGGGTTGAGCTTTGGTGTTCTCATGATAATTGACGTTTTGTTTATTATCAAATAAATAGACAGTTTGGGGAGGCAAAGTAAGATACAGTCTGACCACCATGGCATAAAACTTCCGGCTTATTTTATATTATTATGCGTCAACAACACTCATGTCTCACGAAAAGAACAGCTTATCGCAGCATTTCATGTGGCACCGAGGAGTTCGATTGATCCTAGCGTGTGTTTATATGTCTCGTGCCAAGGGCCGAGGACAATTCTTATTATTACTCAAAATATAAATAGACAAAAATGTCTGGTATTTACAATTTTTTGCATTCATTCATGCGTTTTAGTCTGCTTGCTAGAAGGATGTTTTTTAACTGAAAAAATTGTAGCTATAATTACTAGAAAAGGATAATACTGTCTAATGGAATGCAGCTCATGACGTAAAATAGACACGTATTGTTATCCCGTATTCGAAGGTCGGCACAATATTCCATTTTGTATACTATAAAATTCACAATGCACAACAATCCAAACAATATTGTTGTCAAAAAGGGTTGTACTGATATCCCGTGATGATCTGGTACCCGGTCTTTTAATTTTTCCTATAACTAGTTAACCGGGGACCAGACAAAATGCAAGGGACAGACTATTTTTATTGTACCCAAAAGATTACGATAAACGATTCTGACGTCTGGAGGCCTGCCCTCAAAATAGACCATTAATTATGTACGCCACAACAAAAATTATAATTTCCGTATTTTTCAGCAAGAAACTTACAAAGGGCATTGCGTAACCCTGCAACAACGGGGCCTGAAGCGTACCGCCTGCCAGGCAGATGTCTACATAGATCCAAGAAACGAATATTGCAGCAACGGCGAAGAAGACTTCAAGAGATGAAAATGTGATAGGTACGTTGGAATTACATCATACAGACGTGTCATAAAAATTTTATTCTTATCCAGTCTCTTGTTTTTCAGAGTTGTACATTAACTGCGGTATAGACAATCGTCAATCTACAAAAAAATAATTATTGCACCACACAATTGCCTTCTTTGTATCTTCACTGAGTTCGATGGTAGTACCACTAAGACCCGTATATTATCCCTAATAATTTGATCCAATGCTCTTCCCGATCCACCTTTTGTTATTGTTATGTTACGTGTTTGCGAACACTAAACTCCACGAACCGACGATCTCTTGTCAAAACAACAATTTCGCCCAAAATTGGATCTAAAAAATTTATGCTTTGAGCTAAAAAAAATAATAATCTGTTCATTCACCTAAAATATCCCTTGATTGTGTACAGCTTTGCCTCATTTTTATGCGTAATTCATGGATGATTTGTTTGGATTGCTCACCTTGATCATTAACGCTGATTACGGGTGGCGCTCATGGGCATGAATTGGCCAAGTTCTCTAAGAGCGACAATTCGGCAGCGCACTTTATCTCAACCTTTGTATACTGAGCACATATCCAGTGACCTCAATTGTCCGTGAATTACGATCTCAGTTATAACCTAGAATGAATGGCGTCTAACTATATTAATTTCTTTTATTGTGCTCGAAAATTGTTTTTGTAATACTTTGTATGTAAAAGCGATACATAAAAACGGACGTAGAGTAAGTGACAAACACACGTGGTGTCTAGTGTAAACAAAACCCGTTGATTGCGAGGCGTCTGTAAGGCTGCATCATGGTTTTTCGCATTTTTGCACTGAAAAGGTTAGCGTACGTCAGACGAAATATGTGAAAGCAGCTCGTTCGTCATTTCGCACACGTTTACCACCCAGAAAGGCAATCCGGGTCGTTAAATACTGGCTAAAGCTCGCTCTATCTACCAACCACATGACGGATGGCATCCTTTTATACCAAGGTTATGCGTTCTAATCTCAAATAGCTACCTCATACCTCGGACGTCACTTTTATGTCTTGCGACGAGACGAAACGGAACGGAATTTTTTTTTCATTGTGCACGCATGGTTTCAAAAATGGGGGGCCAACAGAAAATTGTTTCATTCACTTCAAAATACCGTATCTATTTATTCGTATTACAAAGAAATAGAATACAACAGAAAAATTAATTTTTAAAATAATATTAAATAAATGGATAAGCGCCCAGGATGAGGAGAAAATGAGGGAGCGCAACATTAGGCATTTGCGAGAACCCGAACCTTACAACAACAACAATTCTAGAGCTCGGTGTGGCCGGCATCATCGGCTTCTTCGTCAGCCTTTTCGGTATCAGCCAAACCAGCACCAGCCTTGCCACCAGATTCAAGGAACTTGGAGAAAGCATCGAGCGTACGCTCGCCAGTGTAGTCGACGACCTTGTTGGAGTTAGCAGGGAAGAACTTGATGGTGGGGAATGACTGAACCTTGACGTCTTCGACTTCGTTGGTGGTGGCATCCATCTTGGCGATGACAATGGAGTCGTCGTTGGCGTACTTCTCGCCAAGCTTGTCCCAGGTAGGAGCAAGCTGCTTGCAGTGTCCGCACCACGGAGCGTAGAACTCGACAAGGACGTTCTTGGCGTTGTCGCGGGCAACCTGAGCAAAGTTCTTGCCGACGAGGACCTTGACGGGGTTCTTGTCCCAGTCTTCGGGGATCTCTTCGGACATGAGGTGAGGCTTGACGTTGCCATCGAGGTAGTCTTGGGTGAACTTGACAATGTTTTCGGTGGTGATGCTGGTGAAGTCGGGCTTGAACTTGGTCATGTCTTCCTCAAGGGAGATGAGACGGATGGCGGGGAGGTCATCCTTGTTGAGTCCGAAGAATTCCATGATGCGAGCGTTGTCCTCGGCGTCAGTGTTGATGTACACGAAGAGAACCTGCAATTAAACAATTCAAGGTCAATAAGGCGACTCTTGATCTCATAAATACCCACCTTAGCCTTGAATTCCTTGGCGGCGTTACGGAACTCGTCGAGGAGGTTTTCGAAGCCATCGGATTCCTTGGACAGGAAGAGGAGGTTGTGCGACTTGATTTCGCCACCGAAGATGACAGGGGCAGTTTCCTGGGAGAATTCAGAGACGAGAGCAAGACGGTTGGCCTGGATGAAAGTCTTGATGTTTTCGAGGGTGACGGCGCCATCGAGCACAACACGTCCTTCGTCGAACTTCTTGTAGAGGACGACGGCGTTCTCCTCAGTGAGCTCAAGAGCCTTGGCGACGGAAGCTTCGGTCGAGATGCCGAAGGGAATGTCGTCGATCGAGGCAGCGACTTCGAGGAAGGTCTTGGCATCATCAGAGTCGAGCTTCTATAAAAACCCATTATCAATGAGAGAAAAATGGAGCAAGCAATAAACTTACAGCGAACTGGCCAACAACAACGACGTCGGCAGACTCGCGGATGTCAGTGAGATCATCGGCGGAGGTGAGGGTCTTGGCAGCGGGGCCAGTCTTCTTCTTGAGCCAAGCGACGATCGAGGCCTGGTCGCGGCCACCGTTGTACTCGGAGGGCTTGCCGTTGCGGAAAAGCTTCAGTGTGGGGTAGCCGCGGATTTCGAAGTTGGTAGCCAATTCGGAGTGGATGGTGGCGTCAACCTTTCCAAGCTTGATAGATGATCCTTCTTCGGCGAGCTGAGTGGCTGCCTTGGCGTATTCAGGGGCGAGAGCCTTGCAGTGTCCGCACCAGGGAGCGTAAAACTCAACGAGGATAAATTCATTCTCGGTTGTGGCTTGTTCGAAGTTGTCCTGAAAAAGAACTCATCAATTACCCTTGTCGAAATGAAAACGCGTGGATATACTCAAAAATGTGTATTGAGCAACGTGGCCTACAAACTGCAAAAAATGATGACTTACCACTGTCAGAACAAGAACATTTTCCTCAGTTGTGATCTCGGCCGCCGAAGCGAAAGCCGCCACAAACAAAACCGCAGCGGCAAACTTGAACATCTTCTGAAAATGTTTCGACTAGACGCGGATCAAACGAAGGACCTCAAATAGTGTTTGACTACGCGACGTGTTCGGCTTCCCTAGTTCGCGTGTGTATCGCTCATTGGCTGTGCACGACGATGCCCCGCCTCTGACGGTCATCCACTGCACATGAAATCTATCAAACGCAATCACGGAAGCACCGCGCAGCAACAGAAATGACCGAACTGCACGAAGGAAGATGAAAATAACAACCTTGATGCGCTCTCGTATATATAGAAGAATACATTTGCTACGTGTCACTCTTATTTGCAAAAGCGCAGTTCGAAAGCAGTGGACGTTTAGAGTCAGCAAAGGAACCGGCACGCACCAGGAAAAAGCGAGAGAGCGCCTGTCGAGAAAACACCCCCCTTCCTCTTCGTCTCTACCAGAAAAAAGATCTTACACAACACGTAACCTGTGGGTTTTTGTAACTCAAGCGCAAGCTTTAGACAAAAGTTCGATTGATGACATTACACGTTTCTCATTTTGCATGGAAAACGCGTAACGTTCGCCTTCCGAACATTCATGCTGACGGAAAAAAAAAGTGATGATGTTTTTAAGAAACGTGGCCTAGTTTTCAAAATGACCGACTTCGCAGCGCGTCAAAGGAGGAAAAGAAAAACCTTCACAAAAACTAATCGATGTTTTGGGGTGAGTATCCGGGTCAAGGCTATAGATGGTACGAGCATCTACATCCATTTTTACCTGCCTGCACACAACACTACCGACTGCACGAATGGCCGCAGAGAAAAAAAGAATGGCGACTGCTGCTGCAAGTCATTCTGCTGACCTTTCTTCAGTCAGTGATCGTCGGGCGAGATTGGTGTGGCGATGCGAGTGAGTCAGTGAACTATCTGTCGAACAGACGTGCACATTTGTTATTGCCTTTCATTTTTTTGCCTTGCCCGTTCGTACATTCCCTCTCCACTATGGCAAACAACATATGCGCAATCAAGCTGTAAGTTCATTTATCGAGCTTTGACCACAAAAATAGTAAGGATAGATAGTGATGGATACACAGGAGTTATACAGATGTTATACGGCACAGTTCAGAATCAGACAAATTGGAAATAAAGTGGCATCATTTTTTTTTTTTGAATTTGCCGGAAATGTGTTCAAGGATGTGGATTGTTACACGTCAGCGTAACACTTCAAACCAGTTTTCGTAGGTTCAGAAATCGCACGTATTGAAGAGGTGCTGGTCAAAGGAGTAGTACGTCGCGGAGCGAGGGCAATATTCCGATTGCCATCCAGGAAGATTGGTGCACTCGAGTTCGACGTCGCGTTGCGGGGATGGCAGGGGAGTACCGATGTTCATGAAGCTCTAAAACTTTTGTGCATCACTTGAAAGAAAGACGGAAGTAAACCTTGTAGTCAAGGAAGAATTCTTCGTGATGCAAGTACTGCATGCAGCGTTCAATCAGCAGGATAAATGCTAAGACAGCCAGAAGAATCGGAAAATTTGCAAGGCACTCAAGATACATCGTGAAGTCTAAAATTTTATGCATAATTCTTTTTCTGATTAACTATAACTCACTTCCTTTCAAAACGTCAAATTTGAGGATGTGCTTGCGGGGTGCGTTTCCTTCCCTCGCCATGTAGTAAACCATATCCATGACTTGCACGCAGCGGACTATCCAGATATGACCGATTTGAAATGCGTAGTAAAAGGCAAAGATGTACTAAACAGGTGAAAACACATTAGACATATTTTTAAAGAAAACAGTCAAACCATGAGGACTTGGGCCGGCATGTAGAAGACAGGCAGACGAGTCATGATCGCCAGGCAGCTAAAGGTCATGTGGGTAAAGCAGAAGAACAAGCCGTAGACCGAAAGCAGGAAGTACTCATCTAAAAGTTCGCTCTTGCCATGATATACATGCACATCGATCAACGTGTGAACCAACCTCGGAGAGCTTCGTAAATCGCATCGAACGTCGATACATCCTTGTGAAACCGTTGGTGGAGGAGTTCCTTGTTGACGATCACATCACTGCAGATGACATGCATGAGCCAGATACTGGATATCATGGAAAAGGCAATGGAGACGCCAATCCACATGTTGACATGGACCGAGGCAAAGTGGAAACGATCCTTGTTGCTGCGAGATTCGATGCATCGCTTGTCGACGAACGTCGCCAACGGCATCAGCAGGTAGTTCAACCAACGCTTTCCCTACAGTCATGTTTACTGATCAATAATAGGTACTACACTTAAAAAAACAACTAACCACAACCATGATGGCAATGACCAGACAGATGAGCACGCGAGTGTGGCAGTGTTTTTGAGATATGGACGCGCTTTATGAGGGGACGCTGACAAAATGCTGTGATTCAGAGGGGCATCGTCGCTTTCCCTTTTTATTCTGTGACTGCAATAACGCGTGTCCTCCGTTTGCAACGGTCGTGGTCCTCATCATGCCGCATCACCTTTTGCATTCCTCCCGATTATGAGGCACGCTGTTGCAGCGATCATCTGATGCTTCACAACATGTCATCATCAATGTATATGTACATGCTCTTTTTTTGCAGTAAAAAAACCATACCGACGACGATACGACAGAACGCATAACAATTATCCCGGCGTCGTCGTCGTCGTGAAAAAAAATTATTCTTTCTGATATTTTTTAACACACCTTGTTTTTTTCTTACAAGATGTTGTTCTTTTAGCAAGATAATTTAAGCACGAAAAAGCGGAAATTGTGCGGTTTTGCTTTCCCATGAATACAAAAAAACGTGACGCTTGTCGAATTAAAAAAAGTGACTTGATCGCTATACATACAAGGACCTGACATGATCAAAAAGTTTACCAAACAGATACATTGATTGAAAACGTTATAAAAATTATATATTATGAAAACTTGCTGTCTGAAGTACTATTTTTGTGATCTGCATTCAAGTCTGAACTACTACATACACGCTTTTGAAGAAGAGAAAAGGAAATGAAAATGGATATAAAATACATTGTGCCATTAAAAAGGAGAGATATCAAGTTTCGGAGAAAATGTCACGTTTACAAGAAGTGCAAAAGGTATTTTCAGAAAACACAGTTGAAAAGGTCGTGTGCGTTGGCGTACTAGATGCAAAGGCTTGTTTTTGGTGAAACTAATTGCCAATTTCTACAATCTTCTCTTCTTTCCTATGTTTTTTATTTGCGAAAAAATTATGTACAAAAAAATAATTAGCACTAATTTTGTCATGAAAGATACATGCACAGCTTCTCCAAATGGTTTTTTGTTATTTGAAGTTCGAAATCGTGCAGCTTGACGTCCAAGATCGTGATTTTGCCGTTTTCATATCATTTCCAACGTTTAAAAATGATGTGGCCTTGACATTATCATATTTCAAAAGATTTTTCAGCTGATGCAAATGATAGCGGTGCAAGGTTTTTTTTAATAGAATGCTGCAGATTTTGCACCGGTTGTACACACGTTGAAAAGAAATAAGCTATCGCGGAGAATACAGAAAGGTGGAAAGAGCGTATTGAATAGAGAGACAAACAACTGTCATCCAAGAATTACGGTCTCATTTGAGATCAGTAGCAATAACAGAATGAATCGACGGTGCATAGTAACGATCGTCGGTTTTTACCCAGTATCTCAAGGTACGTGGTAGTTTTATGACCAGCGAAAGTTGTGTCGTAACCTTAATTTTTGGACACGCATTCGGGGACTCCGGATGCTGAAATACAGAGTTCTAAAATTAACTGTGCTAACTAACATGGACCATAAGCGCCATTTTTTTTCAATTTATTTACATCATGCCACTAAAAAAAATATACAAACGACAATTTATTTAAATAAGCTATAAATCTCTATTTGCACCATTAAATTTAAATTACAAAATAATTTATCACTAAATCTGCATATTACATATTTTTAGTTAGTTAGTTGGGATAGCCGAGGAGAGTTGGGATAGACACTACTAGTAGGGAATGTCATTCTGAATGTATTGCAGTTGATCATACATCTTGGAACGCGGGTTAGTATAGCAGTTGGATATTATTCCTTGCATAAACTTTGCCGCTTCCCGATCAGATGCTTCTGGAGAAAAGCGGGCACGAAACTGGTGAATGGTTTTGCCACGAAAGCACGGTAGTTTGGTATCCAGCATCATGGTAACAAGTGCTATGAATGATTCGTAGTGAGGTCGGACGGCAAGGTAGGCCTGAACGCAGAGGCTGGAGAATTGCTTGAAGGGAGCGCTTTCGGGACGGCGACCCATGATGTCGACCATTTCCTGGGACAGTTTGAAATCCGGTTCAAAGCCGAGGTTACCGCCTGGACTGCTGTCAAACATAAATCCAAAATCTAAAAATTTAAATTTAATAAAAAAGTTGTTAAAGAGTTTATAAACTCACCAATATGGATAATATGACCCTGGTTGTTGAGCATGATGTTTCCGTTATGCCGATCCTTGATCTGAAGAAGGTAACTGAAAACACTGTATGCAGCCATAGAGCGAATAAAGTTGCGCCTCGCATTCTGGAACCCTTCGCTTGACTCGTCGCCGAAAGTTGTTTGAAAGTATTCAAATAAGCTGTAATCAGTCTGGCGACCGAGCTGATCCCGAGACTTGGAATCAGGTACGCACTCGATGACGCCGCAGCCCGGACTCGTCGCCACCACGTGGTACGGAAAGAGACAGACATCGATATTGAGGGCGTCGAAGATGTTCTTCATGATCGTCATGAGCTGAAGGGCGAGAATGTCTTGTCTGACGTCGTCGCCGACTTTGAAAATAGCGGCTTTCCAGCAGACTTTGCCTTCAGCAGCTGCCAAATCGCGGAGCTCGGCTTTGAGGTCTTCTTCGGTGTTCTTCTTTTGGTAGTAGCGTAAAGTGAGAGACTCTACCTCGGAGACATTAGCCTTGCGGACCTTGAAACGAGCCAGAAAAGGCGCTTTGGCGGCAGACTGCATAGGCGTTGCACTCGCGTAGTCAATTGACAGAAGAATGGATTCTGGATTCGACGGCAGATAGCCTACGCAGTCCAGACTGACCTCCGCGAGAGCCTTCAGACAAGCCTTTTTCCTGGATTCACCCTTTGGATACGGCTTGATGGCACCTGATATCCGGGTAATTTTGTCAAACAACTCAAACTCTGCGTTGTAGAAACTCCGCGCCGCGCCTTCGAGTTGGTGAATGATACGATCAGTGAGATCCTTGAGCGGACGGTAGAGCACTGGATCTTCGACTTTTGCATCCTCATCGGTGAACATGTTGGCTTTCATGTTCCAGAGAAGTTGATGCGCCAGGAGTTGTGAATGACCCGCCAGCCAGGCAATCAAGTCGGCAACGTAGCCCATTGTGTCCCATCGCATTGCCTGGACGATTTGAGAGATGTACAGCATGAGGATGTCGGGAGGATAGGAACGAAGCACTCGGACGGCGTATTGAGCAGTGACAGCATGCAGGGGGAAAAGCCGAGGGCAGAACAGAGAAATGGCAAATGCGGGAGAGCATCTCGCCCAGGTCAGCAGGTAACTGATCTAAAAACAGAAAAAAAAGTTCAACAGCATAAGTAAGAAAAACCCACGTCGAAATTCTCAAAATTGGTATTCGCATCACCCAAAAAGAGTGGTAGGGCTTCTGAAAGATGTGAGACCTGTTCAGGGTATGCTCTGACGAGTTCCTGGAGCACAGACTTCACAATTGGGTAACTGCGGAATCGAACGGGAAGGTGAACAGCCAATTGAGCGGAGATTTCCCATGCAAAACGAGTCAGATCCCGGATTGTCTTAACTTCATTATGAGAATCGGTGATCGCAGTCTTAAACCATCTTTCGAGCATCATTTTGTCGTCATCGACTTGGTCCGTGTTAAGCGAAAGCCACGCGTTCAGACGATCAATTTCATTGCCCACAAGAAGCAACAAAAGCTGCCGCCGCCGCAGGCAGTGTTTGGTCTGGCGTTCGACCTCTCGACTCCGCAAATCAGTAGGCCGTGTTCTCGCTACCGTAGTTCCCCGAGACTGAGCAGCAACAATCGAAATTGTGTTTGCCCAGGTATTCATAGACGATCCAGCAGAGCCATGCCAAGTCTGAGAAGCCTTCTGCGTGTCCTGAGCGTAAGGTTCATTCGCCAGCAACGGGTGTATGTTGTTCACATGCAGTTCAACGTCTGACGTAATAAAAGTCTCTTTTTTGATGTATTTCGGATCGGCAAACAGAGTTTTCCAGAAAAGAAGCATCTGATGGACGTCGTTCTTGAGTTGTGCCATGGACTGGGTGGGTGACTGGGGCGGGAGAGTGAAGTAGTCAAACGCAGTCGCGTATATGCGTTGACGAAGCATGTTCTTGGATAACGCGTGGAAAGTAGAGTCGTTTTGAATCATTTCTAAAATGGCAGAAAGCATGCGGAAGCGAATGCCAGACGCTTCGACGTTTCGGGTGAACATGACTATAAAACATGGATGAAATTAGGTTTTATTTGACTAAAAAACTCACTTGAATTGGGACTGGGAAGCGGAGTAAGTGAAACTTGTTGATAAACATTGAGCGGCTGAATCTGCTTGTCTCCAATGTTCATCGAAAATGTCTGGACAAACATGAGTTCAAATAGGTCCAGCTGGTCTTGGCTGTGATACTTGGCGAGACAAATACGCTCGGTTAAGAAATTCACCCAAATAGCGTGAGGCAAAATATGCGGTGACGGCTGCTTGGAGCACGAAAACACAGACAACGGACAGGTTGGGCGATCATCGCGTTCAAAAATGCCAAAATTTCTCTGCGCAATGGTTACCCAGCATGAAGCCATTTCTTGGAGAAAACTCATCTGAACGTCAGTCCTCGCAGCCAAAATCCAATTCCAAGACGTCGTGCAAAGTCTAAGCGTGGCATCCGTGAACCTTCGAAGCGGAGCCCAGACAAGATTCTTTAGCAGCCGATGGTTGAGTTCAGGCAGGTAGATGAGGTAAGCTGACATCAACATGATCGCCTTGGAAATTTTTTCTTCAGTGTCCTGCTCCATTCCGGTGTCCAGCATTCGTTCCAGGTGATCGATAAGACTGAGTTCGGCAGATCGCTCATCTTGCCTCTCGCAAAGCATAGTGAGCATTCCCTTCACCTGACCGAGGTATTCTGACCTCAGGCTTAAAGACGACAGGTAAGTTGCAACGTCTGTGCCCTGGGTGTCCTCCTTCATCGACCCGACGTGTTCGACGAGCAAAAGGTCCTCAGATCGATTGCTATTGTTCAAAACCGCGCTGATTGTGAGGCGAAGTGAATTATCATTGACCGAGTTGGTTAGCCGGACGTATTCCAGGAGGTGGCTGTGAGTTGTGCACGGCGCCCAACGCATGGCTTCACGTAGCAGTTGCTCGCACTGCCGACCAAAATCCTGAACCACACTGGACCTTCCTTTGAAGTTGTCCAACAACTGAATTGTCCACGGAAGATCTTGAAACGTCAAAATTGACTCTAAGCATTCCGGATCGGTTTCGAGGTTCTGGGTCATTGTCTGCAGCATGTGCAGCGCTGTCGAAATCACCTTGCCGTTCCACAGAATAAAAGGAAACGTAAACGTAAGCTTGCTGAGACACGAATCGGCACATCGACGAATTTCAGGTATGTTATTGCCGTACTGTACAAGCGTAAACTGAGCATGCCGAACGAGATCGAGTTCCACAGACTTGTTGTTGGCATACCGAAGTTTGGCGACCTTGAGGTATTCGTCGAAGATTATAACGACCGCGTAGCACATGCACTGCCAGATGCCGCTTTTGTCTTTTCGAATAGCCCGGTCTTCAAGGTATTTGAAAAAGCAGTGCACGGCGTCCGGGTGAACTGAATTCGTCACACGCATCTTTTCCATTCGAAAAACAGAAAGCAGGTAGAGACACTGAGCGACGTCCATTCGGTTGACCAGAGCAATGACGTCAGATGCGTTGTTCCACTCCTGGCAAACTGTATTACGAACTTCCAGAAGTTCAGTCTGAAAAAATAAACTGAGTGTCATACAAAAAATTTTAAGAACGTACAGATGTGATTCCGCTCATCTGAATGGCAGCGTTGTCAATGAGCTCAGATTTCAAATTTTCGTTTGGAATTAACACGGGTGACTTGCAGGCAATGGCACAGACGGCAGTATACCACTCCTCAGGCCACAATCCGGAATACGATACATCGAAGCCAAGGACGGAGCAATAAAACCAAAAATCACGAAACAAGTTTCGGAGCCTCACGCTCGGATTTGTTACCGGATCAAGCCTCATGACGACGGCTGCGATCTTCGGTATCAGCACACCAAGGTTACCCGCACTGGTTGACATCTTGACCGTCGATTTGTACATCTTTTCGCCAACGCGTTTGCCTTCGACACCAAGTTGAACGAATAACTCGAGAAGGCGGACGAGCAGGTTCATCTGTTCCTCTTCGGTCGTTGCCGTCGTCGCTAACTTGGCAAAGGCGGTGTCCACAGCAAGCGAGACGTGGGCATAGTGATGATCCGCTGTGTTGGGATCCGCGTTGTAGATCTTGTTCGACGACTCAACGGTAACCTTGACAAAGAGAGCCATGACGTCGTCGTAGATGCCTTTCTGGAAAAAAAGCAAAAATTATTTCGTTTGAAAAAAATAGAAAAAAACTCACAGCGCCTTCAATCACCATATCAGTCAGACAACCAATAATCAAATTATCCTGAAGCGATGGTGGATTGCAAAAACGTTGAATGAAAATTTGCATGACTGTTTTTGGCACGGATGGATCGTAATCCATGAGAGTTATACCAATTCGACCGAGTGTCAACAATCCACTTTCAAGAATCATTGTACCGTTCCTAAAATAATGATTCAGTGATAAAAATGCATGCGGCAAGGACGTGAACTTACACATCCTCCGGTGTGGTGTTCAGGATCAACTTGGACGAGATACTCGTCAGACAAGCTTTCACAATGTCCAGCTCGGGAACCCGTGGCGCAGCCTTCAACGCTTTGCACAGAGAATCCATCGCGGCGTTGCGAAGGCTCGAGAAGCCTTGTTTCTTCCGGTTAGCATTGTCAATTTCGACTTTGGACTTGTCCTTGACAGTTTTCTTGTCAAATAACGCGTCGCCAAAAAGTTGGGTTAGCAAGGGGGCAGGTTCAAGCAGAAATTTGAGCAGCATTGGAATAATAAAATTTTGAGAGAGAAGAGGAAATTTGTTGGCCATGACACCAAGGGCGTCTAAAGCAATCACGTTGACGGGTAAGTAAAGCGAGACATGTCTCTGGGATTTAAACATTCTGTCGGTTATTGTTGAGCATACTAATTCACCTTCTTAAAATCAAGTTGTTTTTTAAAGTCGCCCCTGCAGATAAGAAATATCAAGCTTACCGTTTTCACTTATTGCACTCCATACAAACAACTCTAAAGCAATAGAATTTGAAATAACCAGCATTTTGACCCGATTCACAACGTCTTCGGAAGACATAACACGTCTGTTTTTAAGGTAGTAGTGCCGCGTGGTGTCCTTGGAGCTCTCACGCTGTGAGATTTGATCCTGGCCCCGACGGAAAAGCTTCAGGGCAAACCGATTGATTTTCGTAGCGTAAACCGCCGGCACGGGAGTATCGTCATCGTGCATGGAGTACGGCGAGAGAATGTCGCGTAACAAAGTCAGAACAACCAGTTGAAGCGTTTCGGAGACGTAGTAGTACGGAAAGCGTCTGAGCTCACCCGACATGAAGACCTGCTTAGCGATTTCATCCAACTGACTGAGCATTTCTGGCTTCACGAGTCGAAAGAGAGCATCTGTGAGTTTTTGAATCTCATCAAAGCAGAGCAAGAACGTCGGCTTCAGCGTGCGATTCTTCGGTGAGGTATTCATGAAGCTGCAGCCGTGCTTTGAAATGACGTTCTTCGTTGAAGTCTTGATTTCACGTTCAAAGTCACGGAAAAACCAATTTGAACTATCGACACTCAAACCGAAATTTGAGGGTTTTTCAACGGTGCAGAATGCCGGAGGAAAGAGTATGCTGATCAGCGGCTGGTCCTTGTCCTCGCTGAAGCGCCCGATGGCACGAATGAGCCCGATAGTCATGCAGACGAGCTTCATGACGTCAACTTGAGAATCGAGCATAGCGACGTACTCCTTTTCGGTCTCGGACTCGCCATCCTCGGAGACGGCATTCGCCTGGCAGAAGGATTCGATTTTATTGATCATGACGGTTAGAAGTTCCAGTTGCTCGCTGACAATGTCGTCCCGAACACTTTGAAAATGCGCTGCAACGTCAGACAAGCCAGTGTTAAACGCGAACATGAAGTATTCGTAGATTGTAACTTCTGAAAAAAAAAGAATAATAAATTGGCAGGCAGAAAAGCAAAGACTTACTATCGGTTTTATTAACGGCAGCATCGTCAATCCATCTGACAAACGGAAGCCGTCCCAACAAACTGCATAGCAGCTTGACGACAGCTTCAACATTCTTTCCATCAGAGTAGATGGCATAGAAACACGCTGCCAAGGAGGACGATCGAACATTGTGAGTCAGCGGCGTATTTTCAATGTTACACGTCAAGCTGCCAAACAAACGCTCGATAACTTCATTGACAGAAAGGTCATCCCTTTTTGCCGCGCATAACGCCAATCCTTGAAGATTGTTCAGCGTAAAATGCATGTGCTTTAAGGTCGCATAATAGTGCCTGCGTCAATCCTGAAACAAAAAATCATATTAGAGAACCATGACGCAAACAAACATGGAGGAAAATTGACTTTAGCCCGAGAACAGGAAGTGCAGGAGTTGTTGCTGTCGAGTCGCATAACGCCAGACATTCAGGATCTCCCTCTTTGAAGCCAGTTTTACGGCAGCTGACAACATCCATAATTAGAGTTTTGTAATTACGTAACACGAATTACGATTCTTCTTCATGTCACACTACATTTTGTTTCTTCAAGTCAACTACACTATCTATTTTTTTTTTCATTTCTTCAAGATGCAAGGTACATGGAGTACTATGCAGGTTTGTTGTGCAAATTCTGACTGATTCCTGGGTGATCAAAAATCATCATGCAGTCATTGAGAAGTGCAGGTTGAGGCAAGGAGATAAAAAATCAGCGATCGTTTGACAAAAAAAACAACAAATAACTTCATGAAACACGTGTGTACAGCGTTGTATGCATCAGACACAAACTCCATTTACATCGGATACAATCGGCTACGACTTGGTTGAGTACTGTCAAAACGTGTTGACTACATGGCGTCTACTATAAATAGGTAACACGGTGGTTCAAAAGTATGTCATTCTGTAGCCAGAACATTGACAACAAAGAAAATGACTACTACTCAGAAGCGAGTTGCCATCATCGGAGCCGGGGCCTCCGGCCTTCCTTCCATCCGCCATGCCTTGTTGTATGGATTGGAGCCTGTTTGTTTCGAGCTCACCAATTCTGTTGGTGGACTCTGGAACTACAAGGAAGAGAAGGAGCGTCACTTCCACGACATCAATGGTGGGATTTTTGAATAATAGAGCTTTCGAAATCTGTAATTCTGATATTTTAGTGTCCTCGGTCATGAAAACGACCGTAATCAACACGTCGAAGGAAATGACTGCGTTCTCCGATTTCCCCCCAAAGGCTGAATACGCCAACTTCATGCACAACACGTTCATGCGGGAGTACCTCCAAGACTATGCCACCAACTTCAACCTCCAGGATTACATCAAGTTCCAGCACCGTGTTCTGAGCATTGAGCGCAACGAGGACTACAAGACTACCGGACGCTGGAAGGTTACGTACGTCGATCCCAAGGGCGACACGCATGTCGATGTCTTCGATGGCGTCATGCTTGCCAACGGTCACCACGCCGACCCCAACGTCCCCAAGCCGTGGCCCGGACAAGATAAATTCAAGGGCAACGTCATCCACGCTCACGACTACCTTGACCACAAAGGATACGAAGAAAAAGTAGTCGCCGTCGTCGGCATTGGCAACAGCGGCGGAGATGTCTGCGTCGAGCTGAGCCGCATTGCAAAACAGGTTTACCTGGTCACGCGTCGCGGATCGTGGATTCTGAACCGCCTGATCCAGGGCGGTACGCCATTTGACGTCATTCTGAACTCCCGCTCTCAGATCAACATCCGCAAACACCTGCCAATCGGCTTCTTGAACTGGTTGACCCAGCGCGATGTCCAGAAGGGTTTCGATCACGACAAGTACGGGCTGCGCCCTGCTCACGGAGTGTACGGCGCTCATCCGACCATCAACGACGAGATCCCGACTCGTCTTGCCAACAAGACTGCGCGCGTCAAGCCGAACATCAAGGAGTTCACCGAGACTGGTATCATCTTCGAAGACGGAACCTACGCCGACCCTGTCGACGAGGTCATCCTCTGCACCGGTTACCGCTTTAACTTCTCTCTCGTCGAGGGAGGCAAACTCATCCCAGTGAAGGACAACATCACGTCGCTGTACCTGAACATGTACCCTCCCGATCTGAGCGACCACAACTCGATCATCGTCATGGGACTCGTCCAGCCTTGGGGCTCGATCATGCCGATCAGCGAAATCCAGGCCCGCCTCTTCTTCGATACTCTGGTCGGCCGCACGAAGCTCCCCAATGCTGCCGCGATGGCAGAGGACATTTCGCGCAAGCGTGAAGGACTCGCAGCCCGCTATGTCAACTCGCCGCGCCACACCGTCCAGGTTGACTTTGGCACGTACATGGACGAGATCGCGGACATCCTCGGATGCACGCCCAAGTTCTGGCCCATCTTCAAGAAAGATCCCGCTCTTGCTTGGACCATCCTCAACGGCCCGGCCACCGCCTACACCTACCGTGTTCTCGGACCTCACCCCTGGAATGGCGCCAAGCAAGCCATCGAAACTACGGAGTACCGCATCCGCGTCGGCATGGCGCCTGAGGGCCAGGCCAATGCGGTCAAGGCAAAGCTGCAGTCTGACGGCAACAGCAACTATCTTCTGACCTTCCTGTTCATCCTCTTTGTCGCTTTCCTCATTAATTATTTGTTCTGATCGCAAAGGTTTATTAATTTGATATCTGCAAATGTATTTCATATTAGTTGTACATGAACAAAAATAAGAAATGTAAACCCTTGAGTGAAATAAATAGCAACATTAATTTTTTTTGGACATTTCAATTTTGGTGAAACAAAAAAAATCAAGCGATAAACGACAAGAAGGTGAATGTCGCCAATGATTCTCTTATTCAGCTTTCTGACTACGACAAGGAGTACTACGATATGACATCCTACCTGCGTTCAAAAGAACAGAGCTCATCCTTGGTAATAGTTTCTGAGCAGTGTTGTCGGATCCGGTTCGGTTGCAATTCGGTTCCTGTTCAGAATGGGAAGCGAACCCGTTATGAACTGGAACCATACCATTTCCCAAACGAGAACCGGTCGGAACCGAAACCAGAACCGCCCGGAACCGACAACACTGTTCCCGAGAAGAAAAAAAGTTGCGTGTAAAGCTCGCAAAACCGTTTGAAAATATCAAAAAAAAGTGTTAAAATGAACAATGCCTTGCGCCATTGCAAAATACAATAGAATCCAGAAAAAAACAACAAGAAAAAACAACAACAGACAAAAAACTCGTAAAATCGTCGTCAAAAAAATGTTTGCAACGTGATGCTCTCAGCACGAAATTTTACTGTATTCGCGAACTTGAAAAGAAGAGACGTGTTGTGTGTGTTCTCCGTTTTTTCTCTCGTCTGTTGAAAAGACAGGGCTATCGGTGTTTTTTTTGCGTTTTACTCCTGTTTTGTGCTTTTCAATCGACGTTCATTCATTTTAGCCGTTGTTTTCAGACTGTTTAATTGGTACAGACGCTGTTGACGTGCGCGTAGGCTTATTCCGAATTACTTCACCATGAACGACGAATCGCTTCGTCAGCTGTTCCTCTCAATCTTGGATACAAACGAAGACGGAATGCTGATCACCATGTTTGCCGAGGATGTCAAGTGAGTTTTTTGGTAGATGCTTTTGCAAAATCAGGCCTTTTTACTTTGCAGTGTTCAGCTTCATACCACGCTCCTGAAATTGGCCACGGACAGGGGATACTTCGACGTAGCATCCTATCTGCGGTCATTTTCCGAACTACGCGTCGACGCGAACAATGTCGTTCATCTGACGGAAAAAAACGTCGTGACTGCCCATATTCGGGATATGATCAAAGAAGAGAGAAAGGCGACCACGATGGTACGTTGTTTTATGAGAGAATCAACAATAATGGAATTTGTGAAAAAAATCCATTTGTGAAATTATGAAAATATCTCTCAATTTTGCATATAAAGTCTAAGATTTTTCTCAACAATATCTATTGTGTCTGTAATTAATTTTTTATGTCTAAATTTTTTTGCTCAAATGTCATTTTCACTTGTTATTAAAAATCTATTTGCAGTCAAAATCGAAGCATGATCGGTCGGGAACCGTCTACAGCCCGCTTCCACCAAACCGCTCAAAGCTCGCATACGTTTTGCCAGAAACTCGCTACGCATGTGTCGATACTAGCCGTACGATTCTCAAAGCTGAGATTTGTCAGCCTCCCGAACCAGCAAAAGTCACGAAGTTCTTCGGCTCTTTCGACTGGTCAAAGGTCAAAAACAAGGATTCGATGTTCTTCGCTTCGTGCATTGCAGCGGTGTGTTTAAAATTACATAGTTCTCAGATGCATCCCAACGTCTTTACGGCGGCCACACGAGATCCCGATCCTGAACCCGATGCGTTTTCTTCACCCGACATGCATCAACGGGAAACGGAACCAAGAATCAGGGAGCAGCGGGAATTCGAAGTGATGATTTCCCAGCAGCGCAAACCAGACCCAGAAGTCGTCCCGCAGCGTCAATTTGGACTGAAAGTGTCCCAGCAGCGTGAACCGGACTCGAAAGTCGGGGAGCAGCGTCAATTTGGACTGAAAGTGTCCGAGCAGCACGAAACATGCCCAGAAGTCGTCACGCAGCGTCAATTTGGACTGAAAGCATCCCAGCAGCGCAAACCAGACCCAGAAGTCGTCCCGCAGCGTCAATTTGGACTGAAGAGCATCAAGCATCGTGAGGCAGTTCCAGAAGTCGTCCGGCATCTTGAACCGGCTCCGACAGTCGGTCAGCATGCGTTACCTGTTCCTCCTACTGATTTTCCCACGACTTCGACCACGGAACGGCGTCAATTCGGACTGAAAAGCGTCCAAGACCGTGAACAAGATTCAGAAGTCGACAAGCAACGTGAATTCTGACTTCAGCACGGACTCGTCCCGAAAATCGTCTAGCAACGTCAATTTGGATTCAACTTTCCGCTGCAGCGTGAACAGGACTCGAAATAAGATAACAGTGGAAGCCGTCGTCAATCTACAGCAGGTTAGTAAAACTGATTTTTTAACTGCAGTGTTTTGTCATTATAATAAAGGTTTGACGGATTCCTGGAGCGATTGAGGTTACAAGAATCACGGGCAAAAGTTATAAACTTTAGAAATGTTTTTTTTTGGTTAAAAGGAGAAAAAAAAGTATTGTTTATACTGCTTCACCTTCGGCACGTCTATGATGTCACTTTTGATCTTCGGCGCTGCTTTTTCAAATTCTGCCAAACGCGCATGAGCTGCAAGTGACGTTGCGTTGACGGTGGCTAAAAGCAGGCGTTTTCTCCGATGTCGTTTAAGCTACGCTCACGTTCGCAACGTCTTCTTTGGGTGAAGCTTTTGCCCTCCACTCGCTTCTCTCCGTTAAAACAATGTTACTCGTGAGAGCGCCGTGAAAAGCAACCAACCGTCACTCGGCATAGAGCATAGAACAAAGATTTAAATTTAAGAGCAAGATTTAAATTTAAAATTTAAAGAAAACTACGTATCTTGACGGCAAATCGGTTTTTTGATTAACTTACTTAAAATCGAAACGTCAAAGATCAAGTAATTGTAAAGATTTAAATATTTTTTAGCTGAAAGCGCACGAGATGTGCTTAAGCAGTCAACATGACAAACAAGTTTGAAAAAACAAAAATGACAATATTAAGAATAGGTTCGTACACACTTTGAATGCTTTTCATTACAAAATACATGAGAATTACAAGGTACATACAGATTTTCACTGATTACTGGCAGATCAAAAACCATCTTTATCTCAATGCGAAGTGCAGGTTGAAGCAGGGGGACAAAAAATCAACGATCGTTTGAAGAAAAAACAAAAAAAACATCATGAAACACGTGTGTACAGCGTTGTACGCAAATGACACAAACTCCAATTACGTAGGATACAATCGGCTACGACTTGGTTGAGTACTGTCAAAACGTGTTGACTACATGGCGTCTACTATAAATAGGTAGAACGGTGAGACAAAAGTATGTCATTCTGTACGTTGACAACTAAGAAAATGACTACTACTCAGAAGCGAGTTGCCATCATCGGAGCCGGGGCCTCCGGCCTTCCTTCCATCCGCCATGCCTTGTTGTATGGAGTGGAGCCTGTTTGTTTCGAACTCACCAATTCTGTTGGTGGACTCTGGAACTACAAGGAAGAAAAGGAGCGTCACTTCCACGACATCAATGGTGGGATTTTTGAATAATAGAGCTTTCGAAATCTGTAATTCTGATATTTTAGTGTCCTCGGTCATGAAAACGACCGTAATCAACACGTCGAAGGAAATGACTGCGTTCTCCGATTTCCCCCCAAAGGCTGAATACGCCAACTTCATGCACAACACGTTCATGCGGGAGTACCTCCAAGACTATGCCACCAACTTCAACCTCCAGGATTACATCAAGTTCCAGCACCGTGTTCTGAGCATTGAGCGCAACGAGGACTACAAGACTACCGGACGCTGGAAGGTTACGTACGTCGATCCCAAGGGCGACACGCATGTCGATGTCTTCGATGGCGTCATGCTTGCCAACGGTCACCACGCCGACCCCAACGTCCCCAAGCCGTGGCCCGGACAAGATAAGTTCAAGGGCCACGTCATCCACGCTCACGACTACCTTGACCACAAAGGATACGAAGAAAAAGTAGTCGCCGTCGTCGGCATTGGCAACAGCGGCGGAGATGTCTGCGTCGAGCTGAGCCGCATTGCAAAACAGGTTTACCTGGTCACGCGTCGCGGATCGTGGATTCTGAACCGCCTGATCCAGGGCGGTACGCCATTTGACGTCATTCTGAACTCCCGCTCTCAGATCAACATCCGCAAACACCTGCCAATCGGCTTCTTGAACTGGTTGACCCAGCGCGATGTCCAGAAGGGTTTCGATCACGACAAGTACGGGCTGCGCCCTGCTCACGGAGTGTACGGCGCTCATCCGACCATCAACGACGAGATCCCGACTCGTCTTGCCAACAAGACTGCGCGCGTCAAGCCGAACATCAAGGAGTTCACCGAGACTGGTATCATCTTCGAAGACGGAACCTACGCCGACCCTGTCGACGAGGTCATCCTCTGCACCGGTTACCGCTTTAACTTCTCTCTCGTCGAGGGAGGCAAACTCATCCCAGTGAAGGACAACATCACGTCGCTGTACCTGAACATGTACCCTCCCGATCTGAGCGACCACAACTCGATCATCGTCATGGGACTCGTCCAGCCTTGGGGCTCGATCATGCCGATCAGCGAAATCCAGGCCCGCCTCTTCTTCGATACTCTGGTCGGCCGCACGAAGCTCCCCAATGCTGCCGCGATGGCAGAGGACATTTCGCGCAAGCGTGAAGGACTCGCAGCCCGCTATGTCAACTCGCCGCGCCACACCGTCCAGGTTGACTTTGGCACGTACATGGACGAGATCGCGGACATCCTCGGATGCACGCCCAAGTTCTGGCCCATCTTCAAGAAAGATCCCGCTCTTGCTTGGACCATCCTCAACGGCCCGGCCACCGCCTACACCTACCGTGTTCTCGGACCTCACCCCTGGAATGGCGCCAAGCAAGCCATCGAAACTACGGAGTACCGCATCCGCGTCGGCATGGCGCCTGAGGGCCAGGCCAATGCGGTCAAGGCAAAGCTGCAGTCTGACGGCAACAGCAACTATCTTCTGACCTTCCTGTTCATCCTCTTTGTCGCTTTCCTCATTAATTATTTGTTCTGATCGCAAAGGTTTATTAATTTGATATCTGCAAATGTATTTCATATTAGTTGTACATGAACAAAAATAAGAAATGTAAACCCTTGAGTGAAATAAATAGCAACATTAATTTTTTTTGTTCGGTTTATAAAAAAAACTCATGTGACAAAGAGCAAAAGGTTTTACTGCTTTCAATCATTCTCCAGTTCAGTTCAAGGACTACCAGGGTGGTAGAAATTTGATGCAAACGATCTCGACTCGTTCCTCTTTTTGCAGGCTGCGGACTCGGAACTCGGAAGGGAGGCGCTCTTAATTTTCCGATGTTGTATGTTTTTAACCTTTAGCAACCTCCGTTGTTTGCCGAGGCGAGCAGCTAGAAAATCTTATGTTAGAACGAACGGTCAGCTTCCTTGTCCAGGAAATGTCCAGCATTTTGGAAGTCGATGTGTGTGTGTATTTTTGACACGGATGAACAACGGAGTTCGCCATAATGGCAGAGGATTATTGCACATTGCCGTGAACGCCAGTTTGAGCGCATCGTCAACAACATTTTTTGTTATAAAATTATTTATATTGCGCAGTGAAAATTAACTTGGTCTATTATTTTTGAAGCAATTAAGCCCGCCTTCTTTATGATGTTTTTTGTTTATAATTTTGCATAATTGGTATTAATGTTACATTTTTACAAGCGCGTACTTTGTTCCGATGATGCATTTTTTTGATTTTTAGAGTATGCATTAACTTCCATTTTAGAATGGATTCCGACGACGCATGCACCCTAACGACAAATCGGTTCTTTGATAAAGAAACTATAGATGGATACCTACAAGTTAATCGTTTCTTCCATTATATAATACGTAATGAAGCGAATCCGGCAGTTCATCCCTTGATGGCTAAAATTCTTAACCATTTTTTTTACCCTGACAGCTCTCGAAATGTGCGCATCCGATGCTTTAACACAATGAACACGCTAACCAGGATGGAAAAGAACATTGAAGACGAAAATGTTAAGAAAAAAACCCGTAGTCTTTTAAACATATTTGTCACAAAATACATGACCAATGCTTTCAAAAACAAAGAAGATTTGATAACCGCATCCATCGAGCCCGAGTTGAAAGTTCAAGCTGTATGTTGTCAGGTGACTTTTTTTTTGAGAGTTAAATATTTTTTTCAGTTATCGGTGTTGCCATGCATTTTAAACATGAAGGCTCAAAATGTCGGTTGGGCTCTTGATCGTCTGTTTTGCCTTCAAGATCGCAAGTCGGATGTTCACAAACGATTCGTGCACCTTCTCATGCAGATGCTCAAAACGGAAACCCAGAAAGTTATTCTTTGGCTCAATGTACTCGAATTTGATGATATCCGGACGAAGTACATCCATTGGATTGTTCCAGCTGTTTTCTCAACTCCTGGCATCGATATCCCCAAGGTGTTTTTTGTGACACCGGATATAAGACGGCAAAGCCTGAAATGGCTCGACTCTCAAATCCTGATAAAAAATAGTCAAGCCTCTTCGGCATTGAAACAGTTGCTGCTGCGCATGACGACGAACGATCTGCGTAAAAAGATTGTGGAATACGCAAAGGTATTTGACGATAGCGAGCTTCTCTCCATTATTCCAAATACAATTGCTGAACGGCGTGCTGTAGATATGCAACAGAAGATAGGGAGCTTCAAAACCGATGTTGAGAAGTTTGATTTCATCAAGGTAGCCTTGCGTAAGGGGTTTTATACTTCTTAAACGTCATTTTTTAGCAAATGATGGAATCGAACAACGTGAAGCCGAGCATGTTTAGCCGCGTTGCCATTCAAGATGCTGAACTCCTGGCCGCTGCCCTTAAAGCTTGCAATATAGAAGACTCTGAAATACAAAAAGCGGTTGGAAAAAAATTAATTGAAGCCCGAAGCAGCCAAAGCTATCGCCAACGTTTAAAGTTGTTCGAAGAGCATGCCAGCAGTGATGGCATTGCCGCACAATTTTATAAAGTAACGGCGTGAGTTTTGGTACACTTTTTATTTCTCAAATATTTATTTGACATTTTTTTCAGTGATATAAAACCAGAATTAAAATTTCCAAACAACCAGCTCTGTGTATATTTTATAAACGACAAAGAAAAGGTCGAATTTTTTATTTCCAAACTTTGGGAAGTCACTAAAATTGGATTTGACGTCGAAGGATCTTATGTGTGCCAGAGTGCAAAGTCTTCGGTCGAGTATGCTTACTGGCTAAGGCTCGTGCAATATTTACGTGGCTCTCCATTTTTAGGGCTTCTGTTCTCCAAATCTCTGTCGGTTACGATGTCTACGTTTTGGATCTGTTCCGACTCCAGAAACTATTGACTCCTACTCACTGGTCCACTTTGTGGTTTCAGTTCTGCCGAAGAGATATAATGCGAATAGGATTTGACGTAAGGCAGGATGTCTTGATGCTACAAAGCGTCCCCGGTTTCAAACAACAGCTGGAAAAGACGGGATGCGATTTTCAGTGTCTCAAGATTTTCATGGAAAACGTATGCTGAGTCTAATATTTTTCGAAAAATTTCCTAATTTTTAGATCTCGCAAGAAGCACAGGAAATAAAAGAAAAAGTTGTGAAAGATGGTTTTGAAAAATATTCTCTGAGTTATATTGTCGGCAAACTGCTCGGTGAGAAGATGGACAAAGGAGGACAGTGCACCAACTGGCAGAAACGACCTATCTTGCCCAAGGACCTTATTTACGCGGCCAAGGATGCTGTTTTCACCCAGCTCGCATTCAATATTCTGAAGAATAAGATTAAGAAAGCGGCAGCAGACTTGCCTCATCTTACGATCAGGGTTAGCAGTAGTCTCAATGAAAAGTTAGCTGCAATCGAAAATTCTATGCCTAAGGATCTTGATGCTAGCGTTTCCGTCGTTACTCCTATTATCGGAGGAAAAAAGAAAAAATTAAAATTTCACCGCAACGAAACAATTTCTGCCATCATTAACTTGCGAAATGAGTTGTTGATAGCCTTGGGGAACGAGCATCCGCAGGATCCTAAAGAACTTATTATTGTGGTTCATAGGAGATTTCACAGCTCCGTCCCTCTTCTTCGGCAAATAGGATTCCAAGTTTGGGATTACAGAATGCGTGTTCCAGACCCTAGCATTAGCATACACCAGGAATACGAAGTTCTTAGGTCGTTGATTTCCGAGGTCAGACCTGATCGTGAAAAACTATTTTTCCTGACCAAGTTTGTAAGTTTTTCGGACAATTTGACAAATTTTAAATAAACTTCGATTTTAGGATATCGGTTGTACGATTAAAAGTTGTTTCAATCCAGAGCACATCATCAATTATATGCCTTTAATCCATGAACCAGCTTACAAGGTTATCGAGCGTGTTCTTCGGGAAACGCGAGTCGTCATTGATGACAGCATCCTTCGCAATTGTGTCCAATGTGGATCAAGCGAGCATACTGTAGACATACCGGTTGTTGTGTGCAAGGCTATCGGCTACTACGATCTGAAAATGAAAGAGCAACTTAGTTACAAAAACCTTCCAGATAATGCCCCCGAAACTGCTATTAATGCTGCTGCTGAGACAAATCCTGAATGGCACTTTGACGAAAATGAAAAAACATACAAATCGAATGATATTGAATTTACTGTTACAAATCAAGGAATTTTGGTCAAAGTTGGTGAAATTGACAGCCATAAGATCAATTTCAACAAGTTGGACTACAGTAATCCTCGCTGCGTTGATAATTTTATTATGTGCACCAAGTGCCCTGCAATCTTTTAGAAATCATCACAACGTTATTGTTAAGTTCATCGTTATTAATTAATTTACAGACGCAATGATATTTGTCTGTTTTTTTGTTGTTCGAAACAATAAAAAGCTTTCGAAATTTTTCTGCTGGCATGCATTTGAGGTTTCATTTATTGTTAATACACGCAAAAAAACAAAAAAACAATTTAAAAATGACTTATTTTATCTTGTTTTTTTTATCCATATGTTTTTGTTTTTATTACAGGATATTTAAAAATATTATGTTTTGCAACACCGAAAAAATAATAATTTCTTTAAAAAAATTATATGTACCATTTTCAGTTCACTTTTTCTTCACTTTCAGCGACGTGCAATTTAAAAAAATTGTATACAGGTGTTCGTCTGAATAAAAAAACTGTAAAAGTTCCATTTAAAGATAATGTTTTTGAATGGTTTGTCAAGTGTATGCGATACAGGTTCAAAAACCAGTTTGAGTTGTTTGCACATCACATAACATTGGTTTTGTCGTCTTCACGCAATTTCACAGAATAATCCGATCTTCTGCATTGTTAAAAAAATAGTTAACACCCTCTTTCTTACCTATCTGTATTTATTTCTACTTAAAATAATTTTTTAAATACGTTGTGCTATTCGGTATCATGCAGTGCCGGGTGCTAGTCTTTTTTTCTACATCCTAGCATTTTTTAAACGCAGTTTTATAAGACCGCTTGCTAGTAGTGGACTGTGTGTCTTTCATGTTTTCAAGCTGCAGTGGTCACTCTAAAAAATTATATATATTTGCTTTGACTGTAAATGTTCTAAAAAAATATATAAACGCTTGACTTAGAAGGATTTGTTTACCATGCATTTCTGTTTTTAGATACAATACCGAAATGATGTTGATTTATATCGTTGCACTTCTTTTTTCCATGAATTGTACTACGCATAACACCTGTGTCAGTAGTGACCACTGACCACGAGTGGACAATGGTCACTAAACTTTTCCTTTACTCTTCATTTTTTTTGTTGTTTGATGACCCCAATTATTGTGTTGCGTCCTCTAAAGGCATGGCAAGGAACAAGCACCAAAAATAAGCGCGTATTCGGTGTGTCTGCAGTTGTTAGGTCATCACGATTCTTTACAATAACAGACCCAAGCATCAAGTTTACTCAAAACACAATGTCCAACTTTGTACGGCAAGGTATTGTATGTTTTTGTTGTTGTTGCATAAGTTGCTATTCTTTGCTCACAATCTTGTCCCTGCGTTCTTTTCTGACATTTATTTGGCATATATTATTTTTTTCCACATTTTTACTGTTGTCTGATATTTTTTATGCTTTCAATAATTATCTTTTAATATTTTTACGTGTTGCACAGTTTTTTCAACTAATGTTACCCCCTATGACCGCTTAATGTCTTTTTATATGATCTTTTGTTTTTTCTTCTTTGTTATGCTGTTGGTCGCTCGTTAAATGGTTCTAGACAGCCCAAACACCCATTGATAACGTCTCTGTGTCCGTAGTACCGCCTGGTACTCCCCAGTGCAAAAAATGTGTACCCCTTTCTATCCCCTTTCTCGCTTTCTTTTTTTTCGGGAAGACAATTTTTGAAGCAGCCAGCTGACAATTTTTTTCCGTTAAATACTAAACATGTTTAGTTTTAATTGATAAAAAAACACTGTAATTAGTCTAGGGATTCAATGGCCCCTAACCTTGGGTCAGTCCTTGTTACACAGGGGGGTTAAAAATACATAACACATGCAAAAAAAGCACCCGGGAAGGATGGGGTTTTCGCACTTTGCACACGCAGGCACGAAAAAGTACAACACAGCATGCTGGCAGAAGAGCAAAAAAAAGACCTCACGATGCAAATCACAAAAAAAGAGATGTTGCGAACCAGGCACGCTCCGCCTTAATTTGTAAACCATATTGAAGAATTTATTTGTTAACAAAAAAATCGTTGTCATAACCAAAAATCAGAAAGAAACTATTTTGCAAATTTTTAACGATCTAGAATATAATAAAAAGACGGTTCTTCTTATAGGTTTATTTTTATTTGTTTTTTAATTCGTTTTAATTCCTGTCTTCCGTTTTCGTTATTGTATGAGGAGAAACGCGGATCAACTCTCGTTATAATGACTGATCTTCCTTACATCCTCTTCCCAGCATTCTTCTCCATTGCTTACATTGTCCGATCGCTGGGGGTTCTTTTTTTTCACCATTTCTTTTTTTTCTTCCCATCGTCAACGAAACAACTTCCCTTTAGGCTTACTGATCTATTTTCGGAGTTCCTCTCTTTGCGCAGTTTTATTTGCACAGCCAGGTTTTTTTTCTTTTTTCGTAAAAACAACATGGACCATCTTTTCTTCCCCGTTGTCTGTGATGTCCATTTTTAAAAATTCTTTTTCTATTCTACCTTGAGGTATCTTATTTTTGTATCACATCCATTAAAATCAAATCGTACGCTACAATCTGTTTTGCAAAAAAAGAAGGGAAACGTAATTTATTTTTTCCATTGTTATATTTAGAGTGCGCGTAGCCTTTTGACCACCAGTTCGTTCTTCGGTGTTAGCCTCTGGGCATGGCACGACCAGGCTGCACGACTGGTGTGTTTTTTATTCCATTGTGACCACAATGGAATGCATTTGTTGCCTTAGCCATAGGTTGTTCGAGCGTTGTTGTTTTTTTTTCTTGCAAGCCTGTTTGATTCGAAATCCAAGAAAATGACCATGGGGCATGTGTGTGTGTGTGTATGTCTGAGCACAGGAGGGGGGATTGGATATGAGTGAATTTTTTCCATTTCTGCCTACTCCTTTAAACGAAAGTGCCATGCTGTGCCTCTTGAAGGGATGGGGTGCATTAGGGGTAAAAAATGATTGTATCAAGCATGTGATTATTTCAAGGTCATCTTTGTATGTTTTTCCAGTAGTGTAACAAATTCTTATCGTCATACTATACTATAATATGCCTTGAACGCAGTACAACGACTAATTGGTTCCGCAGTTTTTTTTCTCACACTTTTTACCGGTTTTTACCGACGACCTATTGTAAAATAAAAGGGTTGCCCTTTCTTTTCAGGTAAAAGAAGAAAATGGTCTTTATTTTATTGTTTATACTTTTAAAATTATTTGAATGTAAGTAGGTGATAAAAAAGCAGAAAAAAAGATACAATTCAAACATACACGTGTGTGCGTAACTGAATAATAGCAACCCCTCCTAGGAAAACAACTCGCACCGAGTGGTACCAAACAACTGGCAGGTCCCACTTCCGTCCAGCGATTGTCCTCTGAGTGTTGATTTTTTATATCATTTTTTTGTGAATTATGCAAAAAGCATTGCGGGTATGCGCTTCAGGTTAAAAATTTAGTTTTATACTTTTATGACAATTTTTGAAAAGTGTAAGAGTCTGATTCTGGCGGTCATTATTACAAAAAAGGTAGTCGTCGTCTAAGAAGGCAACAACCACGCCTCTTTTTGGTGCGTAAAGCCAAGCCTTTTTCCTTAAGGACAGTTAAGGGATACTCGTTTCGTAAAAACTAAATGTAGATGATCTTTATGCCCTGTTAATGACCTTCTTTGAGCCTCAGGAGAATACAAGCTTTCTAAACGAGAAAAATATCTGTTTGTGAAACTCGTGAATAAAGTTGTCAGCAATTTTTTTGAATAGTAGACGTCATCCATATGGGGAGGGCATGGTAAATAGTAAGAGTTGTAACTACGATATATACGTTCAAGGACGTAGTCCGTTATGATTTATGCATTCTAAATGTACATTTTTTTTCATTTCCTTACTGTGGTCTTCTCAGTTGGTGTTTTTTCTTCCTTAGACTCCCTATATCCCCTCGGGCAGGCACTGGTCACAACTAGCGGTCAGTCGGTCCGACAGCCACTATAACCGGAATAAATTTATTTCGTTGTTTTTGTTTTTTCCCTTCTCCCTGCGCGTTGGTTGGTCATCATCACTGTCATCTGAGATTTACCAATGTATAATTATTTTTTTATTTTGTACATGAACAAAAAATTTAAGATAATTTTTTTAGGGAATCGTTTATCGGAGCTTGGTCAATGTAATTATTCTTCTTCAATTTTTGTAAGTCGCAAATTATAAAATTGTAAGTTGTACTTTTAGTTGTTGGGTGATTTTTTTTAAGGGATGACCTTGATTTTTTTGACGTTCAAATAATGACTTTTTTTGCACAAACAACAAAAACCCTTGTATCGGAAAGGGGAAGAAAATTGACTGACCCTTGGGCGTGGATAATTCTGTGCGTTGATCTAAATAAGTCACCTGGCCATGTTTAACTTTCGTTTAAACCTCGTAAAGCCCTGCAATTCGTTTTTTTTCAAACAAATGTTTTGTTACGTGATTATTTTTAAACGAAAAAAAAAAGGTTTTTGACTGGGTACACACACCGGTCGTCAATTGCCACAGCAACAAAAACTGCACTTTTACTGACTTTTAAGACAAACATAAAAAAATCAACATACACAGTCTGTTCAGATTGCGCAAAAAAAATACAGAAGAGCGTTTTTGAAGAAGAGGCAATGTCGCTCCTCGCACCAGGTACGGCCAGGTGCGAGGCTGAAGTTTTTTTTAAGATCAACTGCCCGAACTGTTTGCAAAAAGACAAACAACCGGCGAAAAAAGAAAGAAAAAAATACATACAAAAAATCAGAGGGGTGAAATTGACAGCGGAAGTGTGTTTCAAATAGTTTTTTTTATTGATGTGCACTATATATTTTGTGTTAGGGTTTTACGCGATTTGTTTTTTTCTTCTTTCAGAGAAGGGGTTATAATGGTTAGTCATTTGAAATTCATTTTGAAAAAAGATTGTGAATGCTTTCTTTTTTACGATTAAATTTGATAGCTGGAAAAATGTTACAAAGAAGGTGTGACGTCAACAGACGGTCAGTTTTTCCGGCTAATGTCGGCACTGGCCAGCACCATGTCATGAAGGCTTAGCGGAGAGAAGAGGCGTTTTTGCCTAGTGACCAGTCGTAAAAATTGCTGTGTGTTCGTTCTCCGTCCTTTTTTTAACAAGCAGTGTTTGCCTGCAGGGGGTTTGTTGGTACTCTGGATGGACATTGTCCATCTGTATTCCTTTCTACCCCCTCCAGTCAGTCCAGGGCAGCACGTGAGGGTATTTGCTTGCTCGTATGTCGTTCACATGGTTTTACCAAAAAAGCGCAAAAATAGAGAATAAAAAACACAGCATACCCTCTACACTCCCAGCCGTCGCTGTCGGTCAGCAGTTGTAGTGGTGCAGCCGCTGGCTGGCACGAGTGGTCACTAGTTGGAAGACGGAGGCATACACATCGTGTACACGCACGCAAGATAAAAAAATACAGAAAAACCACTATAAGCCTGCCCCGCTCTCCGCCAACGCAAAAAACTAGAATTTTTTGGTTGGGTAGATAAAATACCATTTTGAAGAGGTGTTATTGGCAGTTAAACACGATTTTCATTTCCTAAAACACACGGTGCAAATATAGAAACACATTTACCTTAAACGAAAATTTGTGTCTAAAATGACTTCATAAGTAATACGAAATCACAAAGATGAAAAACAAATAAATAGTATAATCTACGTAATTTTTTTTCAGCTGAAAACATGGTAAACGGCGCTTCGGGACTCGGTCGCTCGTCTACCCCTGAACACTACGGTCACAAAGCCGGATCACCAAATGGGAATACTGTAGGCATTTTTAATTAGTAATTAATTATACAGAAGATTAACAATTAAATTTATAGCTCTCAGCAGATTCGGAATCGACGAGTGGGTGTCACTCGAGTCGTTCAAGTATCATCAACGAACCGTACAGCTCTGGAAACGAGCTATCACCCATCTCGGAATCTGATTCCGACATCAGTCATGTCGAAACGACATCCTCTGGGGTTTCTACGATGTCCGGTCGTTCTCGAGCCCACTTTGAATCCAGTCAGGATAAGTTAGACGATCACGAAATCATCGACGTCGAAACTGTGGGCATCATGGATGATGACGACGATGAAGAAGAACAGATCGCTGAGCAACTCGCCGAAGAAGCCCTACGTGAGGGAAAAGAAGGCGGCGACGAGCACAGTAGCGATTCTGGCAAGCGTTCCCTGTCATCCATCGAAAGAAGACACGTCTGCGATGTATGCGGCAAGGCGTTTCCATACCTTTCGATCCTGGAATCTCACAAACGCTGCCACACGGGAGAAAAACCATTCGCCTGTCACTTCTGCGACAAACGTTTTGCACAGAAGGCGACGCTCCAGGTTCACGAACGTACCCATACTGGAGAACGGCCATACAAGTGCAAGTACTGTGAGAAGACTTTTGCACAGTATGGCACAAAAACGGTTCACGAGAGATCTGCTCATCTGGGAATTCGCAACTACAAATGTCCCAAGTGTGACAAATGTTTGTCATCACCCTCTGCTTTATACACCCACAAGAAAACACATGGGGAAAAAGTCTTTCAATGTCACTTTTGTACAAAAACTTTTACTCTCAAAAACTACTTAAAACTTCACATCAAACAGGTGCACGAACAAACTGAGCGAAAGCACATCTGCAAGTTTTGTTCCAAAAGCTTTGCCTACGCTGGAAGTCTTCAAGTAAGCCATTTTTTAATAAAATTCAGATATAAAATATCTGATTGCAGGTGCACATTCGCACTCACACAGGAGAAAGGCCATACGTCTGCAAATTTTGTCCCAAGGCATTTGCAAGCCAGGGGAATCTGCAAAGCCATGAGCGGACTCATACAGGGGAGCGGCCATACACCTGCGGCCAGTGCTTCCGGGCTTTCATCCAGGTATTTGCATGATTCATTTTGCAAATTATTTTATTTTTATTGTTTTAGAAATCACAACTGACGGCACACGAAGCGACCCACACCTTCCAGCCAAGTGTGTCTTCTGATTCGTCCGGTAACGCCAGCCCGGCTTCTGGGCCGAGTAAGAAAACCAGTGAGTACGTCTGCAAGTTCTGCGGCAAGCGGTATGCCTACGCGTCATCGCTGTATGTACATACGCGGCTTCATACCGGTGAACGGCCCTTTAGGTAAACTGTTTTTTCTTTGAGCTAGTTTTTACCTAATTGAATTTTCAGATGTCAATTTTGCAACAAAACATTTACAAACCAAGGCAACATGCAGGTTCATCAGCGGGTCCACACCGGAGAAAAACCATACAAGTGCGATGCCTGCTCCAAGTGCTATGCCCAGAAAGTCGGGCTTAAAATTCACCAAGAACAATGCCAGGCTTTTGTTCAATCTCGTCGAGAATCCATTCTAACAAATGTGACAACGGATAGCAATTGTTCGGACTTGATGACTGCAGATGACCTAGCCGAACTCGACCAGCAATCAGCGAATCTCGTTAATCGCAGGACCTCGGTATCTTCCGTCTTCGATCTTGGAAACAACCTTTCACCGGTAGATCCTCCATTTGGAATGTTCAAGATGCCCACTCCTACTGAAACTCATTTTCCGCCACCGCTTCAGCAACTGGGAATAACAGGATTTGATAGCTCACCGCATTTGAACTTGCCACACGGCGCTCCACCACCACAGACCTTCTTCCCAAGTGTGCCAGACTTTACCACCTGTAGCGTCAAGCAGGATGATTCACTGGACACCACCACAAAGGTATTACTCGATCTCCTGGCCGCTCAACGCCAACAACAACAACAACAACAGCAGCAACAACAACAGCTTCTGCAGCTGGCGCAACTACAGTCCGCTCTGAGCCCCGCACTTCTGCAGGCTCTCCTCCAAACCCCCCTAGCAAGCGATGCGCCACCACCATTTTCGGTTGCATCTACAGCGCAGCCCGCCTCAGCACCGCTGTCTAGCTTACCATCGCAGTCACTCATGAACACGTTGGTCTCAGCTCTGTCTTCGCTGATCCCACCACCGGGGCCGATGAAGCAAGCGAACATTCTTGCCTCTGACACCCCAGCTACAGGTTGTATCAACCAGCAACAGCAGCACGCCATTATCTGATCACCAAAGTCACTCTCCTGTTCTCTAGTAATTACAAATTCTCGAAATCGATCTAGTCTTATAAATCCATGATGTATTCTCATTGTTACTTTATATACTCTGACATAAACTCTCACACCATACGCATGCCGTCTTTCTCGCCATCTTGTTGTTAATCTCATTATTTATTACTCACTGATTTTTTCTTTGTCTCGATTGACCTTGCTCATATATTAACCGTGTGCCCCATATGTTATGTCCCACCTAAAATTGTTATTGTGTGATATCTTTGCTCAAAGCAGGCTTTCTTTCGACTCCGCTATCATCACCGCGGAACTTGAGCATTATTCAACTCCATCCAAAAATGTAATTTTTTTGTTACTGCATTTGTCTTTCACGTGGATATAACACACATAATACATATTTCTGCCCAGTTATATTAGACCATGATGATTACTGATAAATTTGAATACACATTTTATTTGTTCCTTTTTACAAATATATATATATATATATATATATGAAAACGTTTTTTTAAACATCAGAAAGCCCGCAGCGCACTTATTATACGTTAAGGAAAGGAAGATATAAAAGGGGATAAATCTGGATGTTGGTAGCTTTGTCAAGGACCGTTGGATCCTCTTAGTATAGGAAAATTTGGGTTGTTGCGTTGAACAGCAAAAAAATCAGCATTAAAAATGCCAAAATCAGCTTATAAATCTCATCTGTAGATTTGCCTGGCACGAGAATAACGTTATCCGCAGCCATATCGGATTTTACGGATGGCAGAGATGAAACTGCCAGACAGCGACATCGGTCTCGGTAGCATACGCCAGCCTTGGATACGCGACTTTGGATTTTGTGGCGTCTGGAATGAAATTAATAAGAGTGCGAAAAGACGATTAAATGATGACACTGATAGGAGTAGAAAAAGAGGGACGACTCACGTAAGGTAAACTCGATGGACAACCCGACGCAGGGATGCAGAATGACGGCAGCACTGACATTTTGACAACGGGCATCGGAAGTAGGCAAAATTACGCTCAACTGGAATCACTTTCCCGCCACAGGGATTTTTATAGCGCAAATTGTCCGGATTAGGGCCCATATCCATCTTGGGAATGCCCGGTCGCTCGCTTGCTCGAATTCTCCTGGCAACGTCGTCCTCCATCTTTTTCAGGTCTTCGTCGACTTCTTTGATGGCATTCAGACAATTTTGCAGAGTCTCGGAAAGAGGAACAGGCGGTGGAGGAAAGTCGTCGTCCAAAAGCTCTTCTGCAGGAGTCAGGATGCGAGGAGGGTGGTAGGAAGCGGAGCAATTGAGCGGAGATTGAGTTCGAGCACGATACAGTGGCGTTACGATAGAGCGCTCGCTGTAGTAAGATTTTGGACGCGGTATGGGGTTACGCCAGGATTCTTTGCACCTTCGAAGGATGGCATCGCTTTCGTCCTTGACGCTGACTGCGCGCTCCGAAAGCTGTTCACGGGAGCCATCAGCGATAAGTGAAAAAGGAGAGTATGAGTGAGCATCGCCTTCGTGAAATGATCTCCAAAAAGGCTTGTCATTTGCGTTACGATCCCTAAAAACAGTCGTAAAAATGACTACAAACGGTTAAAAAAAAGCTTACTTGAATTCCGAAAAAGACGCAGACATGAGCTTTAACTCAGGAATACGGGTCTTCTTCAGCGGAAGGTATAGGCTCTTGTTTGCGACGCACAATGGAGATAACGGTTCCGGTGCCTTGTTTTCACATGCAACAGTCACATCGATGAAGGAGAAATCGCTTCTGAGGACGGCATCCAGCTCTTCCAAGCCGTCAATATTGTCAATGTCATCTTCGAAACCCAAATCGTGACTCGAACTGCTGCTACTAGAAGCGGCTTCTGTCGCTGTGACAGTTGTGGTGTTACTTTCTAAAAAACAATAATATTTTATGATTTCAATCTTGGAATTAAAAAAAACATACCTTTGCTATATACATCTGGGGTTTTTCGTTCTTTGCCGATTTGAAAATCATTTTTTTGCTCCAAAGTAGAGAGTAGGTCTTTTTTGGCACAACCAACGTGTTTTCTTCCAAAACATAGAAAATCCAAATTCTTCCTTACAACATTACTACCAAATCGGGGTTCAAGTAAACTCCAGGCGGCTACAAGCCTCTCCGGAGTTGTACCTTCCGACCAGCGAAATTTGCAATACTCGGAGAGTGTTCCGTATTCAGCACTTCGTTGATCGCCCTTCCATGTGCGCTGCGGGCGCGCACGTTTTTTGATATAGAAATTCGTCTAAAAACAAAAAAAAAGTGAAATGAACAACAACAAAAACATAAACAAAAACTGACCTTGATGTAGATGCTGCACGGGTCTCACGACCGGTGCTCTTGCTTACAGGTATCTTGGTAACCTCGATCACAACACTCTCTTTTGTCTTCTTTGCCGGGTTCTGAAATACGATACCGAGTATAAACAAGGAAAAACGTGTAAGTGTATTTGCACATTCGATCAAAAGTAAAGTTTACCTTAAGTCCAGTATTAGGTCGGTCAGTTTCAGCGTTCAGTGACGGGTAGTCGGCGACTTTACTCGGATAAAAGTCTAACTTGGAAAACGTGATGACATTTTCACCGGAATATCGCAATGCATTGTTCAGCACATATACACGTTCTTCGAAAGGGGGTGTTTCGTGATGCGCCACCGCTGCGTTACCTCTGACACCCGAATAAACAGATCGCGCTGAGCGAGATCGGGGACGGGTTGGTGCAATCGCTTCTCGTTCGAAATCGGTCATGGGCCGTCGGAGTCCAATCACGGAAACCTGACAAGGGAGTACGTAATAATTAGGGCACAACGCATTAATTCCTTACCGGTCGTTTGCATGCTGCCAGTTTTACGGTATCGTCAGAGCCATTGGATACGTCACTTATGCCGGTGCCCAGACCGGAGTCAACCATCGTCTTGCCAAAGTCAGGCTTGTCGGAGAACATGGATCCATTGCTCTTCGGCCGACAATTTGTCTTGGGCAGCCGCCACACGCCTTGATCCTCGTCAAAAATGGCTTGCTCGCGGAGCTTTTCGACGAACTGAACCGGAATGAAATTCTCAACAATAAGCCACTTGAGTTTGAGGTCTTTGTTCATATCGCTGATGGACTCCTCCAGCTGTTGGCGTTCTCGCGAGTAAGCCTCGACGTTGTCCTGAATCTCGAGGCGGGCTTGCTGAAGCTTAGCATAGAGCTTGTGCAACTTTTTGGTCTTCACTTCGACTTCCTGCTGTAAATTTGCAAACGTTTGATGGATTTCAGCAGTGTTATCTTCTTGTTCTTCAAGCTGGCGCAAAATTTCGCGCTCTCTTCTCTGAAATGCAATATATTAAATTTAAATAATGCAAATTTATGATTTTTACCTTTTGATCGGAGAGCTCGATTCTCTTCTGCTGAAGCAGTTTCTGTTGTTCTCGGGTCTGATCGAGCAAATTTCCGCTTCCACTAAGCAGTTTACTTTGCATGCTACGAATTTTGTCGGCAACAGCGGACTGGGCTTCTCTTTCGAGCTCGAGCTGCTTCTGCCTGTCCTGAAGATTTTCCAGCAATCGTGTTCGCTCTTCAACTGTGAATGCCGAATTTTGTGTGAGATTTTGACGTTCTTCTTCCACACGTCGAAGCTGTTCCTTAAAGTAGTCCTCACCGACACTGTCTTCCATGCCATCTGCGCTGGTTTCCCTCTGCTTTCGACGTCTTCGACGCCCGGTAGTAGCTCTTTTCTCCAGCATAGTACAGAGTCGAGAGATTTCGTCTTGAAATTGTCGCAAGAGAGCATCTTTCGGATCTTCGTTGACATGAGGTTTGTTTGTGATGTTCTTGGCTCGATTTGCGTAGCGCAAAGTCGACAGTGTTTCTTCGTAGTTGTAAGAAGCAGGTCCGATGTTTGCAACCATGACTGTCTTCGAGTTGCCACCCAGTGAGTCTTGCAAGAGTCTTGTCAGTTTTGAATCTCGATATGGGATGTGCGTGCTTTTGCCGTCAACGAGAGCTGAGATAACGTTGCCCAGAGCGGAGAGTGAAAGGTTGATTTTAGTGGCTTCCCTGAAGCGATCGCCTTCCGACCCTGTTTTCGACTGTCTTTCGCTTCCAGCAAGGTCGACCAAGTTTAGACGTCCAACACTGTAATTTCCATAATAAACGATTTGTACAAAATTCTATTAAATTACCGTATGTGATTTTCACCGTCTTCTCCCATTTCGCTGCACTCTATGGTTATCATGAAAATTGCATGAGACCTGCTGCTATGCTCATTCATGTTTGTTCGCCTGCAAATGTGTTTTTTACGAAATGACAAACATCTGTGAATCATACATACCCCACGCTTCGGTTTGCATTACCAACTTGCATGACGTGATTGATTTCGTCTATAGACTTTGTGACGAAGGAAGTCAGATCTTTGACGTAGACTCCGACATCCGGCTTTTCCTTGAGCTCCAATTTCCTTTTCGGATTTTTATCGAGCAAATCACGAATTTCTTCCTGGTATATTTCGAGATAACTTGCCCGAACAAGGTATTGCTGGTTTGTTGATTGAGCAATGTGCCGAAAGATATGGTCAATGGCATTTGGTATGACGCCCCGGAGTTCGACATTGTCCTTCACACCTTCCATTGTAAATGTTTTTCCCGTACCAGTCTGTCCGTAAGCGAAGATAGTTCCGTTAAAGCCATTCAACACGGATTCAACGAGTTCGCAAAACGTCTCGTAATACAAGTCGATTTGTTTTGAACTAAAAAAATAAGCTATACAGTGTAATTATTTTTTAAGCCTCACTTTTCATCGTAGATGGAATCGAACGTAAAACACTTGGGCAGAATGTTTGTTTCTTTTGGATTCGAGATTTGGACAATGCCCTTGCCTGTATCCATTGAAACAATTTTCTGATGACCATTCTGAACCTCGCCTTCGGACAATGGGCGACACCGGACAATTACCTTGACCAACTCGGCGTTTGAGCTGCTTGACATACTGGTTGCCGAGGCCAGCGCTTCGGGGGAACCTTTCGCGCCGGCTGTCAACTGCATCTAAAGGAGAAAAGTCACCAATTTAAAACTTATCAATAATTTAAAAAAAGTCTAAGTTGCCAGGGGCAACAAGAAATGGGTTGGATTGTGGCTGGCCTACCTTGTTATCAACCCGTAATGACTACGTAAGCGATTGCGTGTTCTTTCAGTATACACAAGCCATAGTTTCACTCATGAAAGCAGTGTTCAAGCATCTGAGTCTGGAAAAAAAATGATAAAAAATGTATAACCGTCAGGACAACATAAAAACAGGGTAACACGGAAAGGACAGTGGTATGCGGGGTTAAAAAAGTTGCAAAAGTCAGAGTGATCTTGCGGAAGCGACTGGCGGGAGGCCAAGTGTTACTCATTAGTTTGACAGAGAATAATTGCCTCTTCGCAGAAAAAAATAATGAAACAAACAAATGGAGGGACAAAAAGCAGGTCTCCCATGATTTGAGAAAAAAAAAAGACAAATTCGACGAGTGATATAACATAAACTGCATGAAAGATGTGAATAGCGCAGGCAGTTGAAAGGGCCAGAAGAGCCGAAGGATAACAATAAAATTGCGGGAGGCAACGGGGCATGTTTATTTTTAAACCACAAGTGCTACGGATTTTAAAGAAAAACAACAATTGCACGAGGAATTATTTTACGGCATAAAACTTATGCAGACATGAAAAACCCGTTCGACATGCATCCTGAGCTTGCAGCAGAACGCGCGCTTATAGTTGCCACCCGGTTATTTATCGATTCGTGGCCGAGTGCCAACGAAAGAAGAGGAGGTTGTTTTCTCTCCGGCGCTACCATTTCGAATGTCACGACACATATGAGACAGTCGGACCTCAATAAATGGCCAATAAAGAAAACAAAAGCAAAAGTTAGGAAGGCTTGTGCGTGGCCATAGTTACACACATATTTTATTGACAACCGAATAAATGAGCAGCGCGATATACTATAGTAGTTCCGTTATTCGCAAGTTTTTCACATTTCTTGCCTCCGCATACGAGGCATACATCTGCGCATTACAATGAAAAAAAACAGTCTTTGGTGAAACAGAATTTGTTCTAATACTTGTTAGAGGGGGTTTACAAAGCGGCGTTCAAGGTAGGTCTAATCCGGTGCGTCTCCCCAAGCAACTGACAGACCCCAGCCTGTGAAAGGTGGTCCAAGTGGGCGAAAAAGGTGTTGGACACAGAAGACAGAGCCTGTCAATTAAACGACATGTGTCGTGGGCTTTGCAAAGGTCACTCTGCGGTCGACCCGTTATGCCTGAGATGATGCAGAGATATGCCAGAGCCAGCAAAGGCCAAGCCAGACTGTGTGCAGACTATGTAAATGATATCCGAGTTGCGGCCAAGCAATCAAAACTGACATGATAATGAATGAACCTTTCTCGTCCAATGCATACCAAAAAATGGAATCTCATGTTTCTTATTTCATAATTAATGGCGTTTTTTGATGGCGAGTTGTTGTTTATCGTGCCGCAAAGGCAAGGAAAGCAGTGGCTTTTTTACAACACAGAAAAGGCCATTTAACAGCGGCACGCCGCAGATGACAGAGTACTTGCCTTGTGCCTGTTTTTTTCCTTATCTAGCACTGCGACAACGACAGCAAAAAACTTAGTTACAACTGGTTGGCTAACAGCAGCGTGCCGGAGACCAAATGTATTTAGTATTGAGCAGTGTTGCCGTCTACGTTTCAAAATATTCTTTGTTTAATGTTCCCATCGGAAAAAATGACTGACGAAGAAGTCTTATTTTGGTCTCGAATAACATGGGTCTACTCAGTGTCCCCATTAAGTCGTGTTTTAAAAAATGCGTGCACGCTTTTAAAAATTTCAGCTAGGATAAGACAATGATGACTTTAAAATTTTTAGGCACGGAAGTGCTGCGTGAAGTCTTGTTTCAACGCTTCTTCTCGAATCTTTTAGCAAAAATGGTTAGTCAGCGGCACTCAACTATTTTTTGCCGTCTTTTTGAATTTCGCAATATGTACAAAGTGCCAACAAGCACACCCTTCTAGGATGTACGTAAAGGTGGTAGCGTCGCCGTCTAGCGTCACTCGATTTCAACACAAACTCCAACAACGAAGTGGGGGCGGTGGCACGAGTCCTCGTCAGCCAAGCAGCTCATTCAGCGGCATCGCCAACGCTCAGGGACATCAGAAGAAACGATCGGTTGTAAGTTCTAGTTCACAACTCAGGTTTACGGCACTAGCTCAAATGGCTGCTCAAAAAAGCGCATCGGGAAGCACACTGCCTTCCGCTAGACCCGATTCACCTGCCCTGTACAACGATGAATCGGTACCCCTGAAAAATGACGAATTACTGCCCCCACCACGAATGATTACAAAGTCAGAGAGCACGCTCAGGCTTGAACGTGTAAAAGAAAGAATCAAAAGTGAGTTTTCCTACCTACAACAAGCAAAAATCAGGGGGGTACACTCATTTATAAATATTTTTTGCAGGACACCAGTGCTGCGTTGCAGTATTTTTTCTCGTATGCGGTTTACTCCTCAACGGTTTGTCGTATTACATCAGCGTGCAACTTGCTGATTACAACAAAGAGGTTATCGACACAGCCGTCGCAAACCATGAAAACGTAAAAAACAAAAATTTAAAGCGTAATGCCTTGCTTAAAGTGCAAATCAAAAAATCTAATAAAAAATTTTTAGTTCTGCTTACTTATCCGTCCAAGTACATTATTGGCCTATTCAGCTTTCTCAGTCGTGTGACTAGTGCTATTGGCACTTTTTTTCTAGCTCAGGTAAAAAAAATTATGCTTTTGAAGGTTACCGTTAGTTCTTTTAATTTCCAGGCTGTCGTAACATGGCTTCAAAAAAGGCGCAGCCCTACGCTGAGATCTGCCTCCGGTCACGCAGAAGATGCGGTCGGCGAACTTCACGGTGGATGCTCCGAAATAGTGGGAGATTTCATAGGGCAGTGTATTCCAGCTTTTGGTTAAACATTTTATCCGGTTCGCTTCTTTGGCTTTCAATGATGAATTTTTACTCAACAAACAAAAAATACGAAACAGATGCATAACAATGGCAAATCATTCGCTGTTGACAGTTTCGAGGGCGTTGAGGTTGAAGGCATCTATTTCTTGCATGTTAATGTTGTAGTAGTCGGCAATCTTGCGGAAGATGTTGTACGTGATGACCGAATCCGCAAAGTTGAAGACCAACCCCTTGCGGCCAAAACGACCCGTGCGACCGATACGGTGAAGGTAGGTGTCGTAGTTGGCATAGTCCAAGGTAGTCAGATCGAAGTTGTCGGAATGCGTCACTGGAGGATCATAGTTGATGACCAGAAAGACCTGGGGAATGTCCAGACCACGGGAACACACGTCAGTCGTGATGAGGACTTTGTACTCGCTTTTTTTGAAGCGCTCGATGGCTTCGGTTCTCTCTTCAAGAGGAATATTGCCATGGATGTGGAGAACTTTGCGGCCTGTTTCCGAGATCTTCTGATACAGCCAGTCGACGCTTGCCTTGGTGTGGACAAAGATGATCGTCGAGCAAATAGCGTTCATGGCAAAGATGTTGCAGATGGCTTCGAACTTACGATCACGGTTCTCGCATCTCGTGATAAATTGCTTGATGTTGCTGAGCACCTGATCGACGCGTCTCAAAGTGAATTTGAGAGCATTGGGAGCAAAAGCGTCGAGCATGACTTTGTCGTCACTGCCTTCTTTCAGGTCAAACGTGGCGCTGAAGAAGAGCAACTGGCAGTCAGGTCTGAAGCTCTTGATGTAGCTGAGGCACTGCGCGACAATTTCCCGTGCGTTCTGGATCTCGAACATCTTGTCTGCCTCGTCGAGCACTGTGCAGAAGACGTGTTCGGCTTTGAGGGTGCCATGGGAGAGGAGCATTTCACGCATTTTGCCAAACGTGCAAATGACCAGGTGTTCGTTGATCTCAGTCGCTAAAAAATTCGACATAATTCATATAAAAATAAATATTGAAACTCACGTCTGTCTCCTCGGACAATGGCTCTGCAGGTAAATCCTTGCAACTTGGAGCCCAGCTTTCGCGCTTCTTTGAGAATTTGATCTGCCAATTCGAGCGTGTGAACAAAGATGAGGACTTGGGGAGCGTTGAGTGAGATATCGATGCGGTTAAGGCACGCTAACAAAAACGTAGCAGTTTTACCCGTACCGGTCTGAGCTTGAGCCACGATATCCGAAGGCCTAAAAAGTATTTCAAACTTTTAAATATGCTTTGAAGGAAATAAAGAACTTACGGGGTCTTCATGATGTGAGGAATACACTCGCACTGGATCCGCGAAGGAGCGTACATGTTATTCTGGTGGCAGGCATCGACGAGTTCCTGTTTCCTGTAAAAAGTAATTTTTAATCAAAAGAATGCTAAAACTGGGCAACTTACAGACGAAGGCTCTCAAATGTCCCCGACGAATGCAACGGCGATCGAGGGTTCTTTTCCTGGCCGCTAAACTCGTCGACATTTTCGTACTCAAAAACAATGATGTTGTTGATGTCGGCCATGATTCCGGATACTTAGCACCAATTTCTGAATTTAATAACACGTTTAGCAGTCCAACTTTCGAAAGTTTCTCAATAATAAAAATCGATAAGGAAGAGACCGGAAAGGAATGAGTCGACTAGCTCAGACCAGGTAAAAGAACAGCAAACTAAAAGCTACAGCAAAGATAGGCGCTCCTACATCGCGATTTGCGTTCGAATGAATTGGCGTTATGTGACAGTACCTTTCCCATGCCTTTAAAGGTATGCTAACTCATTCATTGTGCCATCCCACATATTCTCCAGACTCTAAACGCGACAAGATGTCAATCAACCAGACATCTTCTTAGTCTTTCTCTGGGAACATAAGCGCGAAGCGAAAGCGAGGTCACTGAAATAGCGTGCAGCATGCAGATGATCGGTTCGTTGGCTTTTTCTGCATATCGCTTGACGTGACGTTCGCGTTCTGGACATAACTCCACTTTGTTTTTCATCAAACTGATGTGCTTTCATTTCTTGCTGCATCGCCAGATGGATGCTCGTTCTGGCGCCTTGCATTCTTTGTCTATTCGTTGCTTTGACTTTCTCGGTTACATATATACGTGTCGGATTGATTTACTAAACTTTTCATGATCTGTTTTTCAGTTCGGGTATCGGCCAACCATTTTGCAGACACGAAGGACTATTCGGCCGGCGTAAAATACGTGATCAGAATAGTCAATCAATCCTCTTTGCAGTGCTTTCACGTCTAGATGGCGAATCCAATCGAAACCGTGAGTAGCTTTTTTACATTGCGAAGCAATCGATTGATCGATTTTATTTAGTTCTCTCCCGCGGAACTTCTGAAGAAGCCTTACAAGCTAGATCTCGATGAGTTGGTTCCATGTGGACCGGACCACGTCAATTCGTGCCGTCAGTATGGCAAAGAGGTATGAATACCGATTTATTTCACTTTTATTTGTTCTTTTTCAGTTCGCAGATCGTCTCACAGTCTTTCTCCACCAAATTTGTCAAGGCCTGAGCGGTCGAGAGCGCATGCCAATGCCCATCCCGTTGCCGGATAAGATCCGCAATGCACCTGCTCGCTTTTTTGTAAGTTCACTAACTATTGCGGCTCTAAAAATGAGCTTTTTTGTTTTCAGATGATCAATTACAGCAGCATGCATTACGCTCAACACGAAAGTGAACGGGATATGACTCTTGAAATCGCGAAAAGTCTGGTGAAAGGGCTGAAGACCTGTAAGACAGCTATTTTTGAGAAGGAATATCTCCAGTACAATTCTACGGATGCTCAAAAGGTGTGTTTTTATTAGGAACATGTTCGAATTATCATTATTGACGAGTTTTCAGTACGCAGCCTGGGTCGACGAGATGCGGAAGGTCTTTACCGACAACGCTACTTTTCCGTTCCCCCCTACCCTGGACGTCAATTTGAACAAGAGCTCGGTTATCCGTTTTGTGAGTGTTTTATATGTGTGTGTTTGAATATATTTATTTACTATTTGATTCAGATCCGGCTTTGCCTGAGCATCTGCTTTGCCGTTCGTCCCGAAAATGAAGTCGCTGACTTTCGGAGTAAGAACAAGCCGCTGCTCAGCAAGCTTACGTTTGTCAACGATGTCTGGTTCACCAAGAGCAAGCTCTTTGATCCTCTTTCCGGTCAATTTTCGATCAAGATGTTCAAGTGAGTTTGAAAAATGCGAGGAGTAAATTTTCACGACATACGTTTTTTAGGTCTAAATTTGATCCATTCGATTCGGATTTACCGCAGTTCAAATATGTCAAGGGATCAGAAAGCGATTTGGACGTTTCAAACTCGTCTGCAGCTATCGGTGTTGTTGATTCGTTCCAAGGTGTTGAGGACATCCTTCGGGGAGCAAAGATTGCGCCGAAGCCTCAGCCGCAGAAGAAACCTCCACCAACTCAGAAATCTGCATCAGATGCTTTGTCTTTCAAAAAACAGCCTTCTACCTCGTCGTCATCCTCGAAGTCAGCGACCTCGTCGTCATCCTCGTCGAAGGGCAAAGACACAACTCAAAAGAAGTCAACCAATGATTCTGGCTCCAAGTCGACAAAACGTCCCGGTCCTCCCCGTCCTCCACCTGGATTGTCGTACCACGAGCTCATGATGCAGGCTCAGATGAACATCATGCAGAACAAGTCACTGGCAACTGCCATGGACGAGGCCCCAAAGGTTGTCAAGCCACCTGAACCTCCAGCTTTCATTCCCGGCCCTACAAGCCGTAATAAATCGTCGACAACGATTTCAAATCATTCCTCTTCGAACTCCAATCGTCATTCGGCTTCGGCCAACACTCATTCCGGTCGTCCTGCTGCAGCAGCTCATTCTGCCGGCAGACCGACTTCTGGTCATTCCGCAACCAAGTCTTCTTCCACTTCTTCAACTATCAGGTCGACGACTTCTCATTCGTCTGGTCGCTCGGCTCCCACTCAATCCACAGACCGGTCTATTTCCGCTCATTCCTCTGGTCGTTCGGCACCTGCTAATTCTACTGGTCAGTCAACTCGTGCTTCTTCTGGAATTGTATACTTGCGCGAACGTCCTCTCCCACGTCCCAAATCAGATTGCAAATTGTCTGAACTTTACGCACACGCGCCTTCGTTATCCCACATGCCGAGTTACCGGATGTTGAACAGAGGTTCGAAATCCTCAGGACACAAGTCGTCTGAAAATCTGACATCCGCCCCCAAGGCCGCAATAGACAACGCCAGAAACGATGAAAGCAGTTTTCATAAGGTATCTGATCTTTGCGCTTACGCACCTTCCTTATCCCACATGCCGAGTTACCGGATGCTTAACAGAGGTTCGAAATCCCATAACTCAGGATCCAAGATTCCTGGAAATTATGCCAGCATGACCGAATATTACAATGCCAAAAAAGGAAAAAAATCGTCGAAGCCGACGAAGGAAGATCCTCCGCCGCCGCCGCCACCACCTCCGGCTGTTAATAATGGTCCAAAGAATCTCACCGAGTATGCTCGGATGCGGATGCAGGGAAAGTTGCCGAGCTTCTCTGAAATGCACAGTGCTAGGAATCGGGATCTTCCGCCCGCTCCGGAGCCCAAGCGCCAGAAAGAACGAAATGGTGATCGACGGATGGATGACGATCGCCATGAGGACTTCCGTCGAAACGATCATCGGCGTGATCGCGAGTTTGATAACTACCGGCGTCGCGATGAACATCCCGCGGCAAAACGGTCAGTTTGATATTTAAATAACAACTTTAATGTTAAAGACTTTTTTTTATAATTAAGTATACAACAACAACAACAATTATACTTAAAGAAGGTTTTTTAGGCGCCGCTACGAATCGGAAGACGAAGACGAGTATGAAGACGATTTCGTTGTCGACGACGACGACGTCGATAACCGTACCCGAGCTGAGCTTGACAGGGTTCTCGGTAAGTACACGCGATCTACCAAGGATGATTGGCGTCGCAACGAGCAAATGATTTCGCTGAATGGTATGGAGGCCGGATACTCGGCCATTCGCTACGAGGAATCCCGTAGCGCGCGTATCGGCCGTGAAGAAGACCGTCGCGAGGAAATGCGTGGTGCACGTGGTTTGTAATAAGGTTCCAGATTTTTTTTGTAGAGAGAATATACTTATATATGCAGATGTTTTCCTAAAATCCCGGAAGTTGTGTTTTGTATTACAAGTCGATGAAGATAAAGTGTTTTGCATAATACATACATAACGGTTTACTCTACTGCATGCATTGATCAACAAGTACAGAGCTAAATTCAGAAGGTCTTTCCATAGCGCACATCAAGTGGATTAGCTTGGATTTCTCAGCAAAGTGGAAATACGTTTCGATGAGACAGATTATCTCAGAAAATTTTGTCGCTCCCTCGACTTCACCGCATTCATTTTGCACATGATGTAGTAAAACTTTGGAGTAGTATTCGTGATATTCTGCCAGAATTTTCTGTCCTTCGTCGGTTAATCCTTCGATTGCTGTAAATATAGATTGCATTTTTTGTAAACAAATTTCGCTATAATTTTACCTGGATGACAATATACGATCGCTTTGAGTAGGACAAAGTGCTCGGGATCCATTGCAATGCGCCGGATGGTTTCAACTGTTCTCACGTGAACAACTTTTTTCATTTCCGAAACAGATGATCTGAAAGATAATTCATTGTCTTGGGGTGTGATCTTTGTTTTAAGCAAACTCACTGTCGACCAAGAATGTTCTGCAGTACGATAGGCTTTACACCGTTCGGGAAACTGATAACTTCATGGTTATCTTTGTATGAGTAATATGACCTCGTAATGAGCATGTTAACACACGCGACGTGTTGTATTAATGCTTCCTTAAACATGGAATAATAATCAATTGTGTGGACAAAGGGAGTAATTGTAAACATACCCTATCTTCGAGACACAACAGATTAAATGCCGGCAACACCTTTGCGACTTCAATTGTCAAGACGAATTCTACCGCAAGCCAATATTTTACTTCTACAGGTTCCGTCAAACTGCCATTGCGTTTCTTTTCATCACGTTCCTTGATCTGTTCCGCCAGGTTTCCCATGTTTATTGGCCAGGTTTGGGGTTTCTAAAAATAAATCAGAGCTCAGAAACGACACAAAAACGACTTACATTGAACTTATCAGAAAGACTGAGTTCATTGATTTCCTTACAAAGCATGCTACGAAGGGATTGATTGTACAGGGGTCTTGGATCGTACTCAGATTCACGTAGCCTACGTTGCTTGGATTCGAGGTAGAGCAAGAAGTCAATAGTCTGACGTTCTTTTGTTTGAGAAAAAGCTGGCAGCATCTACAACAATATTTACCTTTGAAAAAAAAAGTTCTACCCCTCAAAAACCAACCTTAGACATGACGGGACTGTTTTCATGGATAAGCTTTCGCTTTAATGACGTCACATGGTCGAGAATAATTTTGACATCAATGCCTGAGGGATACTGAATTGCAGCTGCGTTCATGCCAGACATAAGACACCTGTTGAAGCGACAACTTCGGCACTCGGCGCCATTGCTTATGTCGCAATTGCCACCGTATTGACACTCATAGTGCCGGTTAGTGATTAGAGATCTTCGAAAGAAAGTTTTGCAGCCTGTGCATGACGGTACGTCTAAAAAAAGCAATAGTTATTGTACGTTAACTGACCAAACTAAGCGATCAGATACTAACCATAGTGGTAGCATTTGGTCGGTTCAAAGCACACAACGCATTGTCGGGGAGCTTTTTCTAAGGATTTCCGTACGTCAACTTCCTGACAATTCTCAGCATCGCTGAAGGACGTCTGTGGAACGAGTAAAGGTGAATCACACAAAAATCTAAAATTGTATCCCATTTGTTTAACGAATAACAATATGTTAAGTTAAGAAAAAAACCTACTCTGTCTTGATTGGTGTACTATAATTTACCGATGACATGCTATGAATGTGAAGCAGGTTGTCAGTAATGAAAATGAATGTTTTCCTTGCACACTCTTCCTACCGCCTGTACGTCAATCAATACACGTTTATGTTGCGTATACCACGCCACAAACTATACCCACGCCTTTCATGTAATGCACACACTATTGTAATGTTGTACCACTTTTGCGCTTTACGGGAAGCCACGTGTTATCGTTTTATTAGTCTCGTCGAATACCAACAGCGCAAAAAAGAGTGCTGAAAAATTAAAACAAGGTTAAAGAAGTGCATTTGGAAGTTTCCATGGCACCGGCACACAAGTTGGATGCATAAAAAAATATTTATCAAAAAGTCGAATTTAAGTTGTAACAATTTATTCAACGTAGTCTAGTTCAAACAAAAATTTGTAAGCAAAATCACGTTTTCATTTTTTTAATAGACCGTGATTTGTTGCACCGCTGAGGGGGGCTGCGCTGGAAGGGAAACGGAGGCAGACATTATCATAGGTGTAGCTGACCTATGTTTCTGTTTGTTTCACTCTTCGGTGCTGTTTGCCCAGGTATGTCATAAAACTGCCTCTCCACCATCTTGACTTTTTTCTTTTCATTTTCATCGTCATCTCTAAAAAAATGCGCATTAATTCAGTGACATTTACAGTTTCAAACATCATTCGGTAAGCCTACTACTAACAGAGTTACCGCAGAGCCCACGTAGATGCCATTTGTGTCTTTACTACAGTATTCCGAGTATAATGGAACGTAGCTAAGGTTGTCTTTGCGTTGCTCGGGGTAATGTGCATGATAGGGATCAACTATCTGGAGTCCTGTCTAAAAAAGACATTTGATGTGCTTTTTCTTCATGTTGCCATGAATATGCTCACTAACGGCAATGTTTTTGTCTATTATTGTGTTGCATTCAATATCATCGTCGTCGTCTCCTAGCGGATTTAACATGCCCTCGGCAACTTTAATCCAAGACAAGTAGACAAAAATTTGAAAAAATGTCATGAGAACCGTGGATACATGAGCCTTTAAATGGTATAGCATTGCAAATAGAAAAAAAAAGAAAAAAAGCGACCCTCTTTGCAAACTCACGACAATGGTTGTGCCTGGCATAGCATCCACGTACTGCCTGCCAACGATACAAAAAAGTAAATATGACCGAACAACGCAAAAAACAACTTGAGGATAAGCAAGTGGCACTGGGATGCAATCGAGAGCGAATACCTGATGCAAATTGTGGTAATATTTTGTTATTTCCTAGAAAATGAGATATGCCTTGAAAGATGATAATACTTTTGGACGGCTAAAATTACGTTGAGTATGGCAGCATAAAATGTATCACTGACTACCAATCCATCTTTTCTCATTTTCTGTACCAGTATCGATGCCCATTCTAGTGGTATTGAAAATTTTTCTATATTTTTCAATTGAGGTAAAAATATTTCCAATTCATGTTCCTGCATATATCCTGTAACCACGTCCTTTCGTTACGGCAAATAAATTTTACGCATTAATTATATAAAATTTTTCAAACCTGCTTGTACAAGGCTATCAAGGTTCGGAAATCGTCTACGCACTTTAGTGCTAATATCACGTAATAAAAGCACCTGCGCAAGGCATAGGTATCTAATCACATTACGTCTTGCCGTTACCGTGTCAGGTGCGGTGCCGGGGGCGTAGGCCGCGAGCGTTTGCGCGGCATCTACGACATTGCCTATATGCTTAAAGCACAAATTAAAGCGCCCGATGACAGAAGAGACAAAAAAGCCGAGAAGAAGAGTGAGTGGTAGGTTGACCAAGTGAGTGTCCAAGCGCTTGAGTAGGCGGATAACTTGTCTATAACAAAACGAACGTAAGTTGTCTAATAGAGTAAGTGAGGCACAAAACTTTTTATATATTTCATGAAAAGGATCAAAACGGGCGACAACAAACAGGAGACAGTAGGCAGCTACCCAGAAAAAGTATTCTCGATAGGCACGCTTCCAGGCGCTTCCCTTCCATCGAAAAATAATGCTGAGAAAGGCAAACGGCGATGTGGTATAGATGCTGTGAGAATATGAGACCGTCATCTTTCTGCGTTTTGAGCGTCAAATGATCGTGGTTGCCTTTTGCCATACTGCGCAATAATTGATTGAAGACCGTCTCTTCTAAAACTCGTTTTTGTTCCCTGTAAAACGTTCTTTTCTGTCTTCCGTATTTTTTTAAGTTAGCTTTTTTTCTCAAAATTAAAGTTCACCTGGTGCCCTTTGTCGCCTGTAAAGCATTCGCAGCTACTGCAACGTCGGTCGGCTTCTTTTCTTGTTGCAATTAACGTTTGGCAGAGTCTCCGTGCATATGACGAATTCTTTTTTCTTTGCTTTTCATGAATTTGGTATCTATATTTTGATAAGCTCACACCATGTTTTTTAAACAACGCTGCTTTTTCTTGTGACGAGCATAAATTGTTGGTGCATTTAAAATAAAAGCTATTTTTCCTAAAAAAATATGTCAGGATTTTGCGTACTGCTGTATTTGTCGTTTCATTTTTTTGCTGCTGTAGCACAGTCCACGGAGAGCATAGCCCCGAATATATATTTTTTCAATCCACTAATTTTGACGTTATTTATAAACCCATTTTTAAGAAAAAAAAATTAAACCAATAGGGTGTATTGCCGGGGTCTCATGCTTTTTTGCGATAATTAGAATTGATAGAGGACGGACAGCAACGTCAGGGGGTTTGACGACTCTTATAGTCATTACCACTCAATGTTTATTACCTTATCCTCACTTTTTTCTGCCTTAATTACGAGTCATTTATTACCTCACAATTCATCGAGCATAATTTTGCTTCTAGAGTACGGTTTCAGAAGAAGGTGTATCTATGCTTTCTGCCTGCACGTTGGTTGTTATGCTATTGTAAGAACCACGAGATACGACGAAAAGCCACTCATCCATCATTGCGTTCTCCTATATTTTTTTTATCATCGCCATTATTGGTCGCGCTTTTTGTGTAATCGTGCTTCAACACCCCTTTGCACTCTTGCCAATGTAACGCGGTAACATAAGTCGGAAATACACGTTCTACTGCTTGCCAGTCCAGATAGGTTATAACAAGGGACAGTGTCAAGTCGGTCGTCTATACTGACAATCCCCGTGTAAGTGCGTAATAAAAAAAATAGTTGAATTAAACTAAAATAAAATATCGCCTTTGTGTCATTGTTTTGTCCTGTCAACCTATTTTACTCATTGCTCGTAGCTACATCTGTGGATTTAGCTAGAATTTTTGCTGGTTGCTTTTCCTACTTGCTCTTCGAAAAACGCGCAGTTAGTGCATACACACTCTGACTTTTCCACACCGACGAACGTCCGCATTTTGTCTGAAATGGGCGTGCTAAGACCGTTCCTGTTTGGTTGCGGTTACATAGTTGAGCTTTTTTTGGTAATATAACTATTGCGCTCTCTTTCCCGACGGCACGAACATGGGTATTTTGATTTTGACATGTATTTACACCTTAATTTGTCACGAACGTTGCCTGCTTACGTGTTATAAATTTGTATGCTTTTGCATATCACTTGTTTTATATTCCTCCATCTAGTTTCCATACCGTTCTGCTTTTTGCATAATCAAATTGAGTCACAACACTTGAACACATGGAAAATAAAAACGTTGTTAGGCTGGTTGCTGTTTAGGTTAAACAAATTGTCTTGGCAACCTGAAATTGTAGTTTTTTCTGCAAAATGTCTGGATTGTTTATCTTACTACGAATTCGTAAGCACTTCCTTCATTCATGTGTTTCGCTTTGTGATAATTGGCTGCTATTCGCGTACGTGTAGCAGTACGCACGCGTACGCGACAAGAGGGGTTCTTCTCGGAATGCTGATCACATTTGACTGATTTTAGCTTATAACAATCCTCCCTCCATTTTCGTATCCGAAATCCGCTGTCCGACAGCCGAATCAATGAGTAGAGCGGATAATCGAAGAGGAGCCGGCACACGCGTCTTCAAGAAGACGAGTCCAAATGGAAAGGTATGATTTTTTCTGTTACCCATTGTTTTTTTGGATCATTGGTCCTTTGTAGATTACGACGTATCTCGGTAAACGGGACTTCCTCGATCGCGGAACATACGTCGATGTCATCGATGGAATGGTCCTGGTCGACAATGAGTTCATGCGTGAACGCAGAAAGGTCGTTGTTCAGCTGAACGCGGCGTTCAGATATGGCAGAGAAGATCTCGACGTCCTGGGTCTCACTTTTCGCAAGGATTTGATTAAGCAGAGCTTTCAAGTGGGTGCTTCACAATGTGTCATCTCCTAACCCTTTTTCTGAATCTTGCAGGTTTTTCCGCTTGAACCTGCGTGCCAGCGCAAACTGACACACCTTCAGGAAAGACTGAAAAAGAAATTGGGCGACAACGCGTTCCCATTTTGGTTCGACATTCCTCCATTTTCCGCTTCATCGGTTACACTCCAGGTGACATTTTTTTAGTGGTTTTTTGCAAGAATAACGATTTGCAATACTGTTTACTTTAGCCAGCTCATGGCGATACCGGAAAGCCATGTGGCGTTGACTACGAACTCAAAACGATTGTGGCTGGGGACAACGACAGTCTCGAGCGCCCCCGCAAGCAGTGAGTGTTTTATTTTTGAACTTGTACAACTTGATTTAAAACAAAGCACACTACATTTCTTTTTTCCTTGCAGTAGCACCGTCAGGCTTGCCATTCGAAAGCTTACGTATTCACCTGCCGTCGAAGGTCCACAACCAATGGTAGATGTCACGAAAGAATTTCTCATGAGTCCCGGGTTGCTGCATTTGGAAGCATCGCTTGACAAAGAGGTAAAAAAAGAAAACAGCACTTGGATGCATGACAAAAGCGGATTATAACTGCAAAGCTTGCTTTTTTCAGATGTACTATCACGGCGAGACTATTGCCGTCAATGTTCACATTCAAAACAACAGCAACAAGAGTGTTAAAAAGATTAAGATATCTGTTGTTCAAACGGCGGAAATATGCATATTTTCGACGGCGTCGTATTCATGCGATGTTGATAAGATTGAATCAAGGTTTGCTCATTCATTTTTTTCTTCTTTTTTTGTTTGCACAATGCTTGCTTTTTTTACAGCGAAGGATTTCCTGTATCTCCCGGCGGAACGCTATCCAAGACGTATCATATGTGTCCGTTGCTTAGCAAAAACAAGGACAAGCGTGGATTAGCTCTCAACGGTCAACTCAAACACGAAGACACAAATTTGGCTTCGACAACTGCTCAGTGAGTTTTTTTATGCCGGCTAAATGCATTAAAACAGCCCAAAGTCATGCAGATGGGGAATAGAGGCAAAATTCAGTTTTTTTTGTTTTTTACGTTTTGGTAAACGTGAATTTTGGGGGGCTGACTAAGCGTTTTTCTCGTGCCTGGTCGAATAGACAAACCAGTCATCTCGGTATGATTAATCGTCGGTTTTTCCTGAAATGCTTTCATGAACCGCTGTTGCTATTGAGCGAACGAAAGGGGTTTTTTTCTTCAGATCTCCCAACGGTAATGCTGCTCTTGGCATTCTTGTAAATTATCGAGTCAAAATTCGTCTGGTTATGTCGAGTGCTTTGAGCGGCGAAATTATTGCCGAACTGCCATTCACGTTGACGCACCCCAAGCCAGAAGATGATGAATCGCCGTCGTCGGAGCGAAGAGACACAATTGTAAGCAATACGAAGAACGTTAAAATTTGCAATAACAAAAAAATATTTTTTAGACCGATGACGATGCCCTAAACCACGAGCCGGGTAGCGATCTGAGGGAAGCCAAGCTTGTCGATATCAGCGATGTCAATGAAATCAACCTCGTTCAACTCGACGAATCACCGCCCGAAGGAAACATGGAGGATTTGATCTTTGAAGACTTTGCTCGTCTACGAGTACAGCGTAACAACGATAACGGTCACGTTGCTGAGATTGGTGATCACTCGAAGAGATCAATCACGCCTACAGGTAACGGAAATGGATTTACTGGTAATGGAAACGGATTTTCTTGAGCTTCTCACTTTCTGTGTCAACCATGTTCTATTAATCACTATATCTGGTTCGATGTATTTCTGTGACGCGTCATTTCCTATTATTTTTACCCCATTTTCGTTTGTTCACGCTAAAAATAATGTTATTGTCGCCTGTCTCACTGCTCGGCTCTGCAGATAGACAAAAGACAATTTGTATGTGTATATAACGCTCATTTGAACTGCAACAAAATCCTCTACTCAATTCATGCTTTTTCCCCCTGCGTATCATTGAAGCATTTCTAAATTATGTTTACAGGGTTTGATTTCAATAAAGTAACGTTGAAGTATTCTGTTTTTTGACCGACCGAAAACCTCAATGCAATGCTGTATGCGATGAATAATTGCGAAAAAAATGATGATGTACGCTTATTTTTTGTTGCATCAAATATTCTTCATAATTTCAGCCAACTGTGCAAATAGTATTTTTAAGAGTGATGAATAGTTTATTTTTTTGAACTTTTTGACATCATTCGTAATTAAATGACGCTTTCACATCCCGTAGCACCGGGATGATCACACATGAGGGTTTCCTTGGAAAAATACAGTCCAACAGGGCAGTCAAAGTGATAGGGGACACCGTTTACGCATCGGTAAAACTTTGCACATGATTGAGGATCGGGAAAAAAGCCGTCGTTTTCGCATACAAATTTTTTACCACTCTCGGTGGTTTTGCGAACAGGAAGGGGCGCTTTTGTGATGTTTTCTGTGCGATTGCAGTCCGCTAGTGATTTCTGAAAAAAAACAAAAAACATTGTGTACCAAAAAATCAAAAAACAAAGTGTTGCTTACATGTGTGCAGTAGCCAAGACGAATGCTGTACTCCAGATTAACCGGACACGAAACCTTGAAGCCCTTGTCTAAAAATACATTAACAACAATTTTAATAGCCCTCCGGGGTAACAAAAGTGCTTACACATGATGCACAGCAAAAACTCGCTACAGCTATCAGGCAGGGCTTGGAATCCGTCGGCTTGACCATCGCACAGCCGATCCAGATTTTGTACCGGGAGTGTCACGGCAGTCGTGGGCGTCGTCGTTGGCGGCGGGGGCACTGGGGGAGCAACTTTGGAAATGTCGACGCCACCGAGCATGCGAGCAATAGTGCTAATTAGAGGGTAACGGATACCGTTACCGTTGGAACATTTTCCGTTAAAGTCATCAAAGTCTAGCGTCCAAACAAACGCGCCGCCGTAGCCTTCCTTCATGAGCCAGCGTAGCTTGTACTCAATGGACGCGACATCATCGTAGCTAAACCACTGGTCTCCATGGACCAGGTAAGGTACCTTTGTTTCCTCGTCTACCGTTGTCTGTGCTCCCTGTGCAATCATTTCACAAAATTCAAAATATGCTGCCGTGCCGGCTTCGTAGATGAAGGACGTCGACCGAGCCGTATTGCCGGGTGCACCCACGCTGCGATCGTTGGTGTCCTTGAGTGTCCAGCCTCTGCCGTAAGTGGCGATGCCAATTACAATTTTAGACTTAGGCATGCCTCGCTCTGCCCAGTAACCAGCGGAGCCGGTCTAAAAGTTGAGCGGACGCCGGCTTTGCTGTCGGGCTAATCAAAAGTCAACTTACAACGCTCCATAATTTCATCCACTCGGGATCGCTGCTACGAGCAAACATCGGACTGTTCATTCCCGTTTTTTGTTCCCATGCTCCGTGGAAGTCGTAACTCATCAAAAGAACAAAATCAAATAGCCTGCAAAAACAAATAGTTTTTAAGTGGATTTCCTGGTCACTCACTCGGCGAGAGCCGGAATGTCGTATCCATTCTGGATGTTAGCGGTACCGGCGGCGACGGCAGCGGTGATCAAAAGTTCTGGTCGTCCGGTGACGGCAGTTTCGGCCTTGGCAGCCTGTCTGAGTTCTCGGATAAAAAGCACGTAGTTTGCTTTGTCAACGCCAGCTGTGGGGTATTCCCAATCGATATCGATGCCATCGAAGCCGTGATGCCTGAGGAAAGCAATTGAAGAGTCGATGAAACGTTTTCGGGTCTCAGGAGTAGCAGCCATGCCTGAGAAAAGTCTTGTGCCAAAGCTCCATCCTCCGAAGGAGAGCAGTGTTTTGAGTTTTGGATCCATTTGTTTGAGCTTGTTCACTCGGGCAAACATTCCGGCTCCTGCCCAGTCGTTTGGGAGATCGGCTGGATCGTAGGCCCTAAATAGCATCAGTACCCCTCGCAAACCCAGTCAGTTTCAAATTACTCACTTGGCAGTAAAGTCCTCATTCATCCATCCAAAAGCGAACAAGATATGGGTACAAAGGCCGGGAATGTAGTCTTCAGGCATGAATTTAGCACGTCCATTTCGGTACTGCGCCCAGTTGGTAAAGTAGCAGGGTCGGAGGTATTCCGTGGTCTGCACATCATAGCTGGCAAAGCCACTGGATGGCAGCAAAACTGCCAAAACAGATGACAACAATAACTGTGAACTCGTAAACATAGGGGAGGTTGCTATGACTTGGTGCGAACGTAAGTGACAAGAACAATACGAGTTATTGTCATTAAATTTTAATTCTTATGAGTGAGGAACACTTGAAAGGGATGGGAAAGCCTCGAGCAATTTGGACAGATCTGAACAGCGGCGATGGACAGTCAATACTTTACTACTCTCCTTCGTGACACATCTCATCCCTCCCCATCGGACCGTCGCGAATAGCAGCTCACCGCGCAGGCAGATCTACCCCGACCACAACAAAGCTCCTTCCGCGTCAGCATTTCATTTTATTTCAAATTGAAATGCAACGGGGTTAATATTTAAGTGACATATCTCAGCAGAAAAAACAATAAGTTAAAGTACACCTCATCGTATTAGAATTCTTCGTGGGCCTTCTGATCCTGGTCAGCAGCGTTTTCGGAAGTATTTGGAGTATCAGCCGTATTGGTACCATCAGTGTCGGGAGTTGCTTCGGCCGAACCTTCGGTAGTCGTCTGGTTCTGCTTCGCGTCAGTAGTCTCAGTCTCAGTTTCGTTCTTGGCCTTGGCGGCTTCGAGAGCAGCCTTCTTGGCGGCAAGTTCGAGCTGCTTGAGCTTGCGGGCGGTCTTGGTGGCGAATTCAGTGGTTGCGCGTTCCAGGCGTTCAATCTTAAAAAAAAATTATATAAAATTAGAACATCCTTTAAAAAAACAAACCTGTTTGATCAAATCAACGTTAAGCGTCAGATCGTCCTCGGTACCTGGCAGGCGTTCCTCAGAGAACGTCTTAACCTCCTCAACGATCTTGATAAGACGCGAGAAGAACGATTCACCAAGCGTTTCGTTGTGCAGGGTCTGGAGCGTCTGACGGAAGGAATCGGTTTCATTCAGAGCATCGGTCAGACGCTTGGTGAGAATCGGGCGCTCATTCAGATCCTTTCGACGACGGGTGATGACGTTAACAATGGAGTCGATGCCCTCCTTGCGAGCCAAAAGTTCTTCGATACCGGTGTCAGGGCCAACTTCATCTTCGAGCCACTGGGAAGCAGCATGGACGATATCAGTGAGGTTCTCAACTTCGTTACCACGACCGTAGTCCGTGAATTCAGGGTTAGTGAGTTTGTCCTGGATATCGTAGACGAGAGCTTCGAGTTCGTTGTGAGCAACATCGCGCTGGGCCTTGGCTCGCTCCGCGGAATCGAATTTCTCAAGCCTATAAAAACCCGTTGTTCAATGAAAAAAATGGCATAAAAACTTACACTCGTCGAATCTCGGTGAGTTCGACGTCAGAAACCTCAGTAACATCGTTTTCATGCTTGATCTTAAGCTTGTTCTTGACAACACGGGGTTTCTTGGCAGCAGGCTCTTCAGCGGTGGCATTTCCAGACGGCTTGGTCTCCTTGGGTGCCTTTGCATCCTCGGTCGTCGGAGGGGGAGTCGTGGTGTCCTTGTCCTTGGCACTATCAGAGGCATCAGGAGCCTGGGTTGTGGTTTCCGGTTCGGCAGCTGGGGGTTCCGGTTCAGGAGTTTCGGGAGTAGGAACGGATTCTTCAGAAGTTGCTTCCTTATCTTCTTCGGCTGTGTTTCCAGAGCTGAAGAAGTTGCCGATGGAGTCTACAATCGCTGAAAACACAAAAAAAAATTAATAAATTGCAGGATATTATAAAAAACTGACCTTCAATAGTCGAATTTTTCTTGACTTCAGGAGACTCAAAGAAAATATCGGCACCATCGCTCTGAGCACGACCAAATGAATCGATGACAAAGTAAGCCTTGACGAACTTGAATTCATGAGTGCCCTTAGCCGCGTTTTTCTCAACCTGTTCCTTGACTCCACTGAAGACGACGCTGGTAAGATTCGTGGATGCTTCGCCGAATTCTTCAATCTGGCGGGGAGACAGGTTGAGCTTGCCGTAATGGAGCTGTGCAACGAAGGGATCCTTCTGGAGAACTGGTCCTTCGGGCGTGAAAGTAATAATCTTGCGGTTGGTAGGGTAGTGGCTCTTGTAGGGGAACAGGACACGAGAAACAGCCCGGGTCTCCTTGGTTTCCTCGTTGATTTGTTCGTAGGACAGAGCAACGGGATAGAGGACAAGTTCGAGGACATCGATGCGTTTGACTTTGAAACCAGCACTGACGTGGGCAGCTTGGTAAACAGCTCCGAGAGCGACGGCTTCATCCGTATTGAGGAAACGGTTGGCTTCCTTTCTGCAATAAAAAAGTCAATTCATAAAAAATAATGTGAAAAAGCAACGCACCCCTTGAAAAATTCGCGAATGATGTCCTGCAGAAGCGGAAGACGAGTGCCAGCACCGAAGAGAACAATCTGGTCGACGTTTCCAATTCCGATTTCCGCCATGCGAAGAGCATCTTCGATAGGCTTCAGCCAGGTAGCCTGGGTCGCGGAAACAAGATCGTTGACAACTTCGCGGTTCACCTCTTGACGGAAGTCCTGGTCTTCAAAGAGGCTTTCCACCTGGGCATAAGTCTTCGTGTTGGCAGACAGCACGTGCTTGACGCGTTCGGATTCCTTCAGCAACTTGGCCATGGCACGGAGGTTTTTGGTGATCGGCTGGCTGGTCTTGTGAGTCTTGGTGAACTGGTCAGCAAGATAGTCGCGGAGATGACGTGTAAGTACGTGACCGCCGAATCCACGGTCGAAACCAACGCCGATGACCTTGATGAGAGGGAAGGTATCCTTGGCAGTCTTGCCCTTAGCCAGGCTGAGTTCGACGACGGTAGCGGTGATCTTGCTGGCGCCGACATCATAGATAAGAACATTTTGCACGGTTTCGGTAATATCGTTGCGGCGGGTGAAGGCATAGCTGAGAGCGGCAGCGGATCCGTCGCTGATGAATTGCAGGACGTTGAGTTTGGCACTTTGGGCGGCAAGCCAGATACTCTGCCTCTCAGCCTGGGTGTAGTAAGCCGGAACGGATATCACGACGTTCGAAACCGGCTGCTTGGCGAAAGCGGCCACCTGGTCACGGGCATTGGAGATAATCATGGCCAGAAGCACCTCAACGGGGTAGGAATCGCCTGCCTTGGTCGTGATGACCAGCGAAGGACGTGGAGAAGTCGTGCGTTCATCCTGCGACACAGTCAACGTGTGATAGGGAAATTCCGCAATCCAAGCCTGCACCAACGGATTGTCGATGTTCTTTCCGATGAGAGTGGTAATGCCCTGGATAACTCTCTCTGGGTGCTTGTAGGACTGCAAAGCGAAGGATGACAACTGGTCAAGGAAGAGGCAAACAAAAAACCCACCAGTTGTAGAGCACTTTCCCCAAAGACGCGTTCACCGTTGTTAAAGCCAATGAGAGCAGGGGTTTTACGCTGCGATTCCTTATTCAACACAATTTCCATGGGAATACCGGCCTTGACTAATCCAAATTTAAGATACTGCGACCCGAGATCGAAGGACATCGCTGCCAGCGACGCTTCTACAACCCATGATCACCTTAAACAGCTGCCTACCAACCCTATGACTTACCTGATACCGGTATAGAGATACATAAGGCAAATAAAAACCAAGAGATAAAAGAAAATGCCATAATTACAGCAAAAGGAAAAAAAGGAGAGCCGCACACAACGAATATACGACCACCGAGTGAAAAGCAACGTCAGTCCAAGGCCTAAATCGTGTCAAGAGTATGCGCCTGCGTGGTACGCTGCGTTCGCGCATTTTTCCTCCCTTATCGCTTATCGTCTTAACAGCCATGTCTTTCCTTCGTTATTATACAATTTTTTGAAGCTGCATACCGGCGGCCAGCAATCATCTTTTTGGACACACCGGGCATACTTACAGCTTCGTATGACCCTGAAATGATAACACAGCAAGCTGAGCTAGAAAAATAACGAGTCTCGAGAATATCAATAATATTTTTAGCTCTTCTGTTTAACTTTGCAGTTATATAAAAACCGGTAATCACGGAGTTTGGTTCATTTTTTGAGCTATCGTTGGGCTACCGTGGTAAACTGCCGGTTTGTTACCCACAGGTAAGGTCGGGAGGTTGAAAAAAGTGCAGACATGCGCTTTTTATGTTCGATCCAGTAACCTTGATACATTTAATTAATCCACATATAAATCTGTTTGTAATACGGCTTTTAATAGGGGTGCGATTTGCGGGACCGATGCACCACAAAAACTGTATGTTAAATTGATTTTTGTGATTTCAGGCTTTTATTTTGATTTGCAAACTTTTTGTTAGCAGCCTGAACTTTTTTTTTGTTAATTTATTTTTGAATAATGTTTCTTGTCTTCTGTTTGTTTTAATTTTTCTGGGAAGACTGATCGCCATTCATGAATTTTTCCGGGAAGACTGATTGCTATTCATGGACGAAGTATGCCTCATGTGAAAAAAACATCATTTTTATTGCCCTTTGTTGTTTTCCACGTGAGGCCAATTTTTTTTAGCGTGCTATCAACCTATGCTTTTTCACTATAAAAAGCTGTCAGAATTCGGAATCGAGGTAAAGGTTGCACTACATAAAGGTCATGTACACGCCTCTTACATTTTTTCCCGCCAGACCACTTAACATTTTTATGCCCTTTCTACCTGTCTGCAACTCCTTTGCTCACCTTTTATGTGCTTCTTCTTACAATGGAAAAAATGATGTTTTGTCTGCACGATCTGTTTGCACACGATCATCACTTTTTGGTGTCTGCATTGACGCCGAATATTAAAGCAGATATCATCTTGGGATAACTTTGTTGTTACGCGCATTTTTTTCAGACAAAAACAATCCCTTCTCCCGCTTTTTTTCGGGCCTAATGGATAATGCGTTGTAAAAACTGTCACTTTAAGAAGTGCATGATATATGGGCTCATGCGTTTATGACACTTTCGCCCCCTTTCGTTTTAAATTTTTTATCAGCTCATATAATAATGATAATGAAGTAGGGGGACTTGTTGAATGATTTCGCGGAAAAATTTGCGCTTCCATGGTTGCCTGTTAATAAGCCACTTACCTTTTTTTCCACGTTCAGATTATTGTCTCCAGAATTCTTGCTTGGTTCACGCCGATTTAACCTTCAATGAGCCAGCAAGAGCTGCTCTTGCAGAGCTCAGTTCGTAAATCGGGAATTCGGTAACATTTCCACTAGCCAGCACTTTATACACATATACACATCACAGAATACTGCAGGTTTGTGTCCTCGTTTTTGTTTTATCAGCAATATCAGACGCACGGCAAATACTTACTCACGGTAGTGCTTCTTGTCCACGCTCACCTGCCTTTCTGACACATTTACTGGGCTGTGCTCTCTCAAAGGGAAGAAGACAGACCGAGATAAGAGATTTTTTTTGCCCGACAAAACAACAGGCATCTTGATTTCTGCGCATGTTTCATCGATTAATTCATATGCTATTCCGCTTTTTTACTTATGCGTTGCTGTAATCATCTGTAAATTATTCATCAATATTTAGTACTAAGACTACAGGTAGCACTTTCGGGTGTCAAATAACCAGAATTATGACCTCAACGGAGACTGAGCCATTGATTGGCGATTTTAGTCCGGGTGATTTGACGGGTTACGGAGCCATGTCGTCGGAATCGTCGACTCGTCGGGGCGTTGGATTTGCGCACTCCCTCAATGATTTGGATCAACTCCAGATGGAGCATTCAGATGTACACTTTTCGGTTGAACATCATATGTCTGTTACGTCCGGCGACGAAACACTCCAGCTCTACGGTTATCGTTCCAGTATAGTCAAAAATGTTGGTTCAATTTTTAATTCTTCCATGTTGATTTTCGTCTAACACACAACGTTGAAGGTATTGGTATGGATAGCTTCGTTCCTAACGCTAGGCTTATTGCAATTATTTTACTACTGGTACCCGCTAGTAAAGGTAGCGTGTACGGCAAATCGGTGTCCGTTGTCAACGGCTGAGTACGTACTAGTCCAGTAAGTTTGAGGGTAGTTTTTCATGTTCATGAGATGAAAATGACGTGGATTTAGCGATGATCATCACAACGTGGTCTATAGACCGGTTCGGGTCATGAAATGCCAGAACGAAGTACCACTGAGGATTCCTGATGCAGCAGGGGAACTGGAAGTGTTTCAGCTACGGCATTTTACGTATCGCAAGCTGACGTACATCTGGCATCCAGAAAAAGCATGCTTTTTTACCGTACAAGATCTCGAAGAATACGTGAGTTCAAAATTGGTGCAATGAAAATAATGAGGCAATGAAAACACATTTAAGATCCCTCTGAGCACATATCATTCAATTTTCGAAGAAAATCTTGGAGTAGACGAACACACACATGCAAACCGGATTGTTGTCTACGGAAAAAACCTGATTGACGTCAAGTTGAAACCAATTTACGTGTTGTTATTCAAAGAGGTCATCTCACCGTTTTACATTTTTCAAATCTACAGGTAAGCTTTTTCACGTGGATTTCGTATGGCATTTTTTATTTTTAGCGTTTTGGTATGGTATTGTGACAACTACGCATACTACGCATCCATCATTGTTTTGATGTCCGTAATGTCAATCGTCATGGACGTCTTCCAAACCCGACGACAGGAGCGAAAGCTGCGAAGCATGGTCGCCGTGCATGAAGAAGTGCATGTAAGGCGTAATGGCAATCACATCATCATTGCCAGCGAAAACCTTGTTCCTGGTGACATTCTACTCATTCCACCCCATGGATGCATTCTTCAGTGCGACGCTGTATTGATGAACGGTACCGTAATTGTAAACGAGTCAATGCTTACCGGCGAGTCGGTGCCAATCACGAAGGTGCCTCTGCCCAAGACAAAGGATGAGGATGAACCGCTCTGTGTCACGGATCACTCGAAGCACATTGTATTCTGTGGCACCCACGTCTTGCAGACTCGATTCTATGGCGGAGAGCCGGTCTCGGCGATTGTGATTCGAACGGCCTATTCCACGCTCAAGGGACAACTTGTACGGTCAATAATGTACCCCAAACCCGTTGATTTCCGCTTTACGAAGGATCTCTTCAAGTTTGTCGGCTTTCTTGCTTGCATTGCGGGCGTCGGATTCGTATATACCATCATAATCATGCTGATTCGTCAGTCGCAGGTCAAGAGTGTCATCTTGCGGTCTCTAGATATCATCACCATTGTCGTGCCTCCTGCTCTTCCTGCAGCTATGAGTATTGGTATTCTGGCTGCTCAAATGCGCCTACGGGCAAAGCAAATCTTTTGTATTTCTCCGTCGACGATAAATACGTGTGGTGCCATTAATACGGTATGTTTCAACTTTATTTTTTTGCAAACAGATGAACAAAAATTTTGTTTAGGTATGCTTTGACAAAACGGGCACATTAACGGAAGACGGCCTTGATTTCAACTGTTTACGTGCGATCTTCCCGGGAAACACAACCGATCGTCAAAAGCCTGAATTCGGTGGTGAGCTTACCGAATGCCAAGAAGATGAACTACCCATGGACGGTGAACTCATGAAAGCGGTAGCGACGTGCCATAGCTTGATTATGTAGGTTTTTTTATTTTTTTGCCCTTCAAAATTAATTTTTAAGGATTGACAACGAGCTCTGTGGCGACCCACTGGACCTGATTCTATTCCGTAAGGCGGGATGGATCATGGATGAAATTCAGCCGGATGTCCCAGTCGAGGAAACAGCACGTTTTGACATGTTGCAGCCCACTGTCGTACGCTCACCGACTGCCCATTTTGGAGCGGAATCTGAAATTGAGTTAGCTATTATTCGACAGTTTACGTTCAGTTCTTCCCTCCAACGCATGGCAGTCATTGTGCATAATCCTAAAGAAGAAAGCCATCGCATGCACCTCTACGTCAAGGGAGCACCTGAAATGATAGCTTCGCTGTGCGATGAGGACTCCATTCCCATCGACTACTTCGACGTTGTCAACCGATACGCTCAACATGGATATCGTCTGATTACGGTAGCAAAGAAGGAATTCAGGATGAGTTATGCCAAGTGTCAGAGAGTGAAGCGTGAGACAATCGAATGCAATCTGACAATGTTGGGGATCATAGCGATGGAAAACAGGATAAAGAAGCAGACTTTGGGAGTTATTAATCAGCTAAATAGGTGAGATTCGTTTTTAAAAACTTGTATTATGTTTTGTATATTTTTATAGAGCTCACATTCGAACGGTAATGGTAACCGGTGACAACCTGCTGACTGCCATGAGTGTTGCACGTGAGTGCGGTATCATCCGTCCCCACAAACGGGCATTCCTCCTCGAAAAAACGATTCACGAGCGGCACGACGGCCGCACGCAGCTTATTCTCCAACAATCAGTTTCATCGAGCGAGGAAGTGATCGAAGCAGATCCCCGAGAAGTCGACCATGAGAGTTGCAATCTCATAGCTTCAACCTACCACCTGGCAATAGCTGGGCCGACGTTTGCCATCGTGTGCGAAGAATACCCAGAACTAGTCGACAAACTCATCTGCGTGTGCGACGTCTTTGCTCGCATGTCACCGGATCAGAAGCAGTTGCTTATCAACAAGCTCCAAGAAGTTGACTACACCGTGGCAATGTGCGGTGATGGCGCCAACGACTGCGCAGCACTCAAGGCTGCCCACGCAGGTATCAGTCTTTCCGAAGCCGAGGCTTCTATCGCCGCTCCCTTCACGTCGAAGAATCCGGACATCCGATGCGTGCCCATGATTATCCGTGAAGGCCGAGCGGCTCTTGTTACTTCTTTCGGGATCTTCAAGTACATGGCCGGTTACTCGTTGACTCAGTTTATTACTATCATGCAGCTTTACTGGCTCAATACAAATCTTGCAGACTTTCAGGTGAGTCGTTTTTTATGATACTGTGTTTTACATTTTTTGATTTCAGTTTCTTTATATTGATTTGGGTTTGATCACTCTAGTCGCTGTTTTCTTCGGTTATACCCCCGCAAGTGCCAAACTTACCCGCAATCCTCCGCCTACTCGACTTCTCTCAGCAGCATCTGTGCTGTCCATTTTAGGCCAAATTGTAATCATTGGTACCTTTCAAATATTCACTTTCCTCTACACTGCTAGTCAGCCCTGGTTTATCCCCTACGCAATGCCGATATCCCACGACGATGAAGACCGTCGCACGATGCAGGGCACAGCGCTGTTCTGCGTTTCATCGTTCCAGTACATCACACTGGCCATAATCTATAGCAAGGGTCATCCCTACCGTGCTCCTCTCTACCGCAACAAGCCTCTCTGCGTTACGCTGCTCGTCATCACAGCGATATCTGCCTGGATCACGCTTGCCCCTGCCGATTTTATTATCGATTGGTTCGAATTTGATCCGATTCCGTATTTCGTCGATCGATTGCTTGTTTTTATGGTGGCAATTACCAGTGGCATCGTTTCGTACATTTACGAAATCTATTTCATTGAGAAATTTGTACTGGGTTTGCGTGAAAAGTAAGTTTTTTTATTTTTATGAAAAATTGTTAATTTTCAATTTTTTCAGAGCACGAAAGCGGAGCGAGATCATCAAGGGTTCAGCCAACACCAACAAGTTCGAACGCTTCTTGCTCGCCGTTGGCAACGAGCCAAACTGGCTGCGTACCGTGATAGCCGAGCACTGCAACTCAGCACCCTCGCTCCATGACCTGGTCGATGAGACAAAAACCGCCTTACCTCCCTCTACCAATCTCAATTCAAATAACGTCAACCACAACCACACGTGCTTTAGCTCGACGGATTCTAACATGGTAGATCGTTCTTCTGCATTGCTACTAACCGACCCCCCGACTCAAATTATAATTTCTTGAACAATGTTTTCGCAGTTTCTCAATAATACACACGTTAATATTTTATTAACTTTGGTGAACAAGCAGTAGGATTCGGTTTATGGTCATCGGTATTGAGGGAGAAAAAACGCAAAAATAGACAACGACGATGAAAGCGCTACACGATTAGGATCACAATGCACAAGGCAACAATGAGTCAGTCCATACCACGGACTCCCAAGAATAGCTTTACGAAACGATACAATTGTTGTGAGCAGATTTTTTGTTCTTAGCGAATTTAGTCACAAGTTTGCCGCGTTTGTACTGCGATTTGTTTCTTTTGAAGGCGTCCAATGATGCTTTCTGGTTCTGAAAAAAAATCGGAAAATGTTTGTTTATAATTGAATGAAAAAAGCACAAACCTTGTTGTTTTCTGGATGATCGTCAGAAACTGCCAGGTAGTTCGATAGGTAAACATCGTCGATATCAGACTCTGAAGACGACGAAGAACACGAGCTACACCTGCGGCGATTATCGTCGCCTCGGGAATAGTTCTTTTGTCGACAATCCGCGCTATGAGATCGGGGTGTCGGCACGACACAGGGCTTTCGGTAGACGCCTGTTGAATCATCTGACGACGACTCAGAAGACTGGACATAGTCATTGTTATTGTTACCAAAGTTATTTCTGCGCTTGGACCGCCGCTTGGATCGCCTCGCGTTGTCGACCATTCCAAAGTCAGGAGGCAAGTTATTAGAGTATTGCGAAGGCGGAATCACCGTCTCGTAGACGTTTTCGGTCTGTGGGGAAAAGGTGTGCAGACTTAGGGGAGGTGGGGGCGGCGGTGGGTCCCGAAGAGGAGGATGGGGCTTGGCGATCAAAACCGTTTGAAACATCTGTTGATTGAGAGCAAAATGTTGTGGTCGAAGGTCGAAACGAACTCTGGAGGGCGACTTGAAGCCATGCTTGTTGTTCAGAGAATCACAGCTTTTTTGGGAACATGGTCGTTCTGAATGAGCGGGTGAGGCGGAACTGGACGGCGTCGACGATCCCCCTACGCTGGGTGACGCTGACGGCACTGATGACTGCGAACTAGTCCGTGGGATCTGGAAACACAAGGGTGAGGGTTGGGGGAAGTCTGGAGACACGGCGCTCTTCGTTCTGGAGCAGGAGTTGACACCACACAATAATCGACCGTCGACGAAGCTATACCGACGCCCCAGCAGATTCTTTTCGCACACTGCACAGCAGAAACATCTTTCGTCAGCGTGCCAGTGTGTTTGGCCCTTAAAAACAAATTTCATGAAAAAAAAAAAATTAATGTAAAAAAATTACCTGAGTAATATGTGACTTTTCGGCGACAATCTCCTTACGACAGGTGTTGCATCGGATCTGGGCAGACTTCTTGTAACATTTGGTGCAATATGGCTGGTCATTATGCACGATGTATCGCTTGCCTCCCAATTGGCAGTCACATCGACAGCAGATGAAATGTTTCATGTGCCATACTCTGCCCTCGGCTTCCGTGCACTCCGAGCAGAAAATAAGCTGCAATAAGAGCAATACAAAATCTGTTTACAAGCGGAAATATGCGTACCTCATCACAATTACCACACCTCGGCTTGATTCGCTCTGCATGGTGCCGTCCGCAGTACACGTTGCCATCGTGTCTGTAGTACAGGTGATCGACGAGAAGTTCATTACACTCAACGCAAACGAAGCACTGGGGGTGCCAAAAAACGCTGCAGGCAAACCGATCGGGTGCGGAGACGACCAATTCGTTAGCTTGAATTAAGCACTTGCACTGAAATATTTTTTTGTTTAAAATTATTTTTTACAAGCGTGTCCTGTGTTTGGTGTTCGAATGAATCATGTGATTTGTCAATGTCCAATTTTAAATTCAAATAAAAAAGAATTCACAGTGTTTTTGGTCAAAAACAGTCCCCCTCCCCAATCATGGGTGTTGCTCTCCTATACATGGTTGTCGTGCACAGTCTCAACAATTGGCAGTTTTGCAGGACCAAGCCGCAAAAGTGACTAATGCCTCTCCACCGAGCGCTTGCTCTGTCTCATGCAAGATTGTTTGTACAGTTGCCTTGTTTTTGCATAAACATGATCCCGGTCAACATTGCATATCCCTGTTTTGGTCAAAGCATACAATTATCTTTTCCCCTACCTGATGACAGCCCAAGGCAACCGAAGCACCGGGAGCACGAATAACCATGCCTTGTCCAAAGCATTCTAATCGTCGTTTCTGTTCAATGGTTCGTAGCTCATTTTCTTCCATTTCAGTCAGGTTACCGCAATACAAGGGATCCGAGTCCTGTGAAGGGTGCTGGTACTGAAGCTGATTGGTACGCCACTTTTCGCCGACACTGTTGACAAGTGGCACCTTTTCGGCGGGAATGCATGAGTAGTACAGGTGTACCTGCAGAAAAAATTAATTGAAAATACCATTTTTAAAGAAAAAATGGAAAAAGGTAACTCACGCCTTCAGCGTCCAATCCCGGTGGCACCCAAGCATACTCGTCCATTATGCATCCACTGTCGTCATCACTCGTCGAGTACCGCTGAACATCGAGGCACGCAGATCGGAGCTTGGCAGTAGCAGTGAGATGGTTCAAGCTTTGCTTGTAGACAACTGGCCTGGGACATCCAGCGTTACTGAGATCAGAAAGCGATGTTTTCTCAAGGCCAATCGCTATTGTCGTTGGTGTCGACCGCGCTGAGGCCATAATAAGATCAGCTGGCGAACGGAGAGAGTCAGTCGGCTTTGTGGCGCTCTATCTTGGTGACCTAAAGCCATACATACCGTGTTTAAAAGTTCAAAACCCCCAAAAACCATAAAACAACACGATCGCGGAAAAATCAGTGTTTGCATGAAATCTGAACCAGGGTACTTGAAAGCTGCGCCAAAATGAGTAGTCCAAAACCGTAGATATAGAGTGAACCTCAACCAACAAGCTTGCAGCCTGGTTGTACTTCGATGCAGTGGTCAATGCATCGCGCACAAATTCAGAGATGCGCGAGATGCGAGGAAATTAAAGCAAAAACCAAATTACTTATGAGTGAAATGGTTAGTAGGTTACAATTCGACAAAAATTTCGTTGCGTAAATCCGGTGAAAATAAAACGAAACGCAAAAGGGGGGACACAAATATGCAGCCTGAGACGGTTTGCATCTTTGTATTAGTAATACAATGACCCTAAAAACATGAAAGAGCATGTCCCGTCGAAATAAAAAAAAACATGTTCACACTGAACGTGTGTGACATTTACCATGGAGCTCAAACGAAGCATTCGTCAAGGAGGGAAAAAAACCTTGATTAGCTGGCGGAGACAAGGCTTGAAAAATTTGAAAGCGGCATTGGGTAAAGAAAAATTGTCGGGTAACCGATCAGCAAAGGTATGTAAATAAATGACGGTTTGGTATAAAAAACAATCATACACCGTTTATCAAGATAGCATCACATGGCTGACCGGCAGGTAGTAGGACATTGCTGGCTTCGGCGCGGTTCCCACTCTTTATACTCGGAACAACTGACTGAACCCAAAAAGAGAGATAATGCGCAAATTCATCGCGCCAAGGTTTACCCCTATGCGGCACTCAATAAAGGTCAACAAGTATCGGAGATGAGAATATGTACGGCTCAATGAAGATTGAAAACGGTAATATGGAGTGCGTGGTGCGCGGAAGAGAGAGGTTTTACATAGAGTGCGACTAACCGAGCTTGGAGCTATCCAAGCTTGGGCGATTAAGCCTGTGAAAGAGACAATGCCAGGAAACACCGGAAATTGGCGCCTCTATAATGCGAGGGGGCAAAACCACTGTCGCAAAACAGGAAATAAGGGTAAATGAGAAGCTCATCAGGCGTATCTAGACAGTCAATCTCGAACGAACCTTTGCATACATCAAATGTGTTGCCATAGAGCAGGTCAAGCCCTCATAATTGACTCATTATTTTACGTAAATAATAAATAAGCCATGGTTTTGGGAGACAAAAGAATAAGCACGCCAGAGGGGAGTACAAAAGAACGACCTATATAAACAATAGGGGCCAAGAGTTGATCAACAGACACAATCTTGGCACTAAAAACTAAGATTGCGCAGATCCGCCAGGTGTGTTCAGAAAATCATGTAATTTATGTTCGCCCTGATATCGCTCGCAATCGACCAGCTGGCCGTCTTTTAACGACTCTACGAGACAGTTAATTTTCGGATCCGACCTTATCTTGTAAACCCAGAGTAAGTTACGTTTGATCGCTGCAGTATCCGCTTGGCAGATGCTCTAAAAAAAAGATAATTTGCGGTAAAATTAACCAAAAAGCAAAAAGTCGGGAGGTCTTGGAAAATAATAGGCTGAATGTCTCACAATAGTTTCTTGTGTTCAATGGCGGACATTGGATACTTTTATTAATACGCTACTTCCTTGCGACCGAAAACGAAGTGAACCAGCCTAATGCGGTTCACCTGTATGTGGAGGCAAGCGGCGTGTACTTTGTCATTAAATGTTCGCGCACCAAGCATCGAGAAATGAGAACCGCTCGCCTTACTAATCCTGTTTAACCAAGACGGATATTTTGCGGCAAATCCGTACAGAAGAAGAAAAGCGACAATGCACAGCCATCTTCAAGGAAGAAGACCGCGTCAAAAAGTTTTTAATTCAATTTTGTCACCGCAAAAACCAATCCCACGAGAGTTTTATTCTTTTCACTACCCAAAAAAGACCTCCCTCGGGGTTAAATTTGTTTTCTACGCACAAAGCGGCAAAATTTGCGCAACAGCACTGTAAATGTCAACCCACTGGGGGGTAAAGCGTCGAGTGAGGGGTAACTTGTCTCAAAAAAGACGATTGACAGCTTTCCGGATGGAATAGCCGATTTTATGATAAATAACCTGTCCAAAAATGTATTTGGAGCCGTAAAATACAACCACCACAAAACAATCCAGCTTTGTTGTCGCTGCCAGTGACTCTGTGGTGCTTGAGTGACGCGGATGATTTCATCCAGAATCACGATGTTATGGTTCCATTTTTTTCTGAAAAGGAAGACATAGAGCACATGTATAGTACCAGTCAGTCTGAGAAATGACCGCAAAAAGTACAGCAAAGATGATTCACACCGGTCAACAGAAAGAGGAAAAGCGAGAGTGATAGCAAAGCTGTAGTGTCGAGATCATCAAAATTGGGAGTGAAAAAACGCCTTGGACGACTTGAATAATGCGCATATAATTGTGAGAGCAGATACAGGGCACTTGGCAGGAGATGCAGAATTTAAAAAAAAACAATAAAAAAATAAATCCGCAAATCAGGCATCAAAATTTAAGACAAATATTTTTTGCTAGAAAATTGTAGTCCATGTATTCAATCTAAAGTTACGTTTGCAAGATACCAGCGGTGAAGTAAAATAGCCATTGGCGACTTTATGATCGAATTGCACATGTTGGCCCCGGGTATTGGACTCTGGTTGGCATTTAAGCGGTAGTGAAAGACGAAAAACAAGGCTTATGACAGCGGCATGCCTGGTTGAAAAAAAATCCAAATGTTTAAATTTAAGCTCGCGAACATCGTAGCAGGATATGACAAGTATTGCGGTCTTCATAAATCAGTCAACTCCGCCTTACAAATATGATGACAAGAGAATAGAAAAATATGTCGTCGCCGAAACGTGGGGCCGATAGGACTACGGCAACAGGGGGAGGGAGAACCTATTTGTTATTGGTTCTAAAAAAATGACAAAAACGCAAGAAAAAAGGTCAGGCGAACATAACAAATGATGGACATCGCGTATGGTGACAAAAATCTGACAGATTAGACAACGGAAACAGAAAAAAATATAGTGAACAACAAAATCCGGATTATTATTGTAGGTTATCTTTTTAATAGGCTACAGACCCCATGACAATGCCGAGGTCAAGGAGTGTGCGCAACAGCTGTCAACCAGGCGAGAATAAGCTTAGCAGATCGCCAACGAATTGTGTGAATGAACGAACGCCAGACCAGACGTAAAAGATTGCAAAAACAGAGAAAAAAATTTCACACCCTAAAATTAATTCAGAAAAAGGAGAACAGTTGAGGTCAAGAAAAGACACAACCATAATTTGTAACACGGAGATCATACAGCTTGAGACAGTACAGCAGCAACAATCAGAGCGCCTGTCACAAAAAAAGAAGAAAAACGATGCAAATCTGCATGAACTGTCGTCCCTGTGTTCGCCCGCTCGCCCTCATGGAAGGTCGCTAATACCAAAATTGGCCGGAAGAATCGGTGACAGCCGCAAAACAGTTATCTGACTCCCAGGAGCACACCTACCCGTCAACTGACCGATTACTGTCGCCCCAAACAATTTTCGCGCAGGGCAATTTGGCGCATTTCCGACGGAGAAAAAAAGGGACAAGCTACATGGCAGCCAATCAGGACAAAATGCTGAATGTACTCGGGGTTGAGTAATGATCACCGCAAAAGAGGCCCTTGACAAATGATGCTAACTGATTCACAAATTTTGAATAGGAAATTCAAAGCAAATTGACAACCCTTTTTCAGACGGCTGAGGATTGTCAAATCTGCACCAATCCTCGCGCAACCTTGAATACCCATTGCCCTCCTGGGGAGTTAACACCACTCACGATAGCATTGCCTTTTTTGACGTCTCATATACAAAAAAAGTTGAGCAAACGTCTGAAAAAGTTAATGGAATGGATGTTAGAGTCAACGAAACCCCCGGCAAAAACGTGGAACTGGTCATCCTGGATTCCAGCAACCCCTCTGCGCCTATGGGCTTTTGCCGCAGGTGGTCGTGTCAACCAGCTGTCAGCAGTCTCTCAGGCTCTGTGTGCCTTTGCGTTATGCGCGTATTCTTCCCTCATTCCAAAACATTCGGATGATCTGATTGACAAAACATCGCTTGGTTAAAGAAGCTGTTGCTTTTCAAATCTCTTAAAATTTGAAACAGCATCAACATAAGTAAGATTGATAATAGAAACGAAAAAAAAAGTTGGCAAAAGCCAAACGTCGCAATTCGTAATTAATGTAGCACCACGAGATGATTGACTGATTGCTTACTGAAAGCTCCCCGCCAATCAACAATTAGTTGGTTGCAGAGTGAAATATTTTCGACCTATACGTTACAATGTGAGCTGACAGGTCGAAAATAAATTGCCTAACGTTTTTATCCGCAACTAATACCTACTACATAACTGTTAGCCGCGGCATATTTCAGGCTAGCAAAGCAAAAAAGAAGTAAAGAACAAAACTTGTTGCCGCATTTTCGCGCATACCAAGACAGCTGTTGGGTATGCGCAATGTCTTTAGGCGGCAAAGAACAAAAACCCCTAATAGTTTGTTAAAAGCTGTTTTTGCACAAATTATAGTTGCCATAAAGACAACGGGTGTAAAAATTTATAGACGTCACTGGTTCAGACACTGCCAGCAGCAATTTTCTAAACAACACATTTTATATCAAAGATTTATCGCTGCACATGATTCCCGCAAACACAGCTTGTAAGTCTTGCAGAAAAAACTTCCTCACAGGTGAAAGGCATAAAAAATTGCAATAAAAGTAATTATCGAGAAACGCAAAAAAATAATAGTCTTCCAGACGTTCGGCAAAGCAATAAAAAAATAAGGTTCAAAACTTGCATGAAAAATAAATGTGAACGGTTTACTACATCAACAAAAACAAAGGCATGGTACGTTGGCTCATTATCACTCGCTGCCGGCAGGGATCAGAGGGTGAAGAAAAAAACAAAGTCTGCCTACCAAAACAATAGAAGAAAACAAACGCCTCTGCGGTCAAGCTAGCCGAGCATAAAAACGATGACGAATTAATGGGATTATAGTACCAGAAGAGCGGCACTGTCGCGTCCAGACGCGACGCAAACTTATCGTTTTGTTGGCGGTAGAGAATGGTCTGAAAGTCTATGGCTCAAAATTTTTACGGCTCTTCGGTCAAGAAGACCTACTTGAGTTGGGAGCGTCCGGGAGCAGGCAGCGAATGCGCGACCTTGTCATGCGGCACGTTTTGATCTATAACCCTGACCGAAAAGCAGCGAGACTGTCAATAGCAAGCTTCATCATGGTGGTAAACGAAAACAAAATGTCTATTTTTTGTGGCATTGAACGAGATCGGCACAAGAACGAATAAACGAACGCAAAACTTCTGACTGGCGGCACTGAGTCATTTCTTGGCATTCCCCCGGTCTTGAGACCACCCAGCTGTGTGCCATCTAGGACTATCATGACGCAATGACCATGTAAGACAGAAAATTTCAAAGATGCGTAACGACGATAACTGCGCGGCATTAAGCAACCCTGTCATGTGTGACAAGAAAAGCACCAAACTTTTGCACTCACATTCCAAAGAGAAGCTACAAACCATTGTTTATGGAATACAAAGTCAAAAGCCTTCGCGCAAAAGCTTTCATTGTGTGAAATGCAAAACTTTTAAGTGACATGGTCCAAAAACCAAGAAAATGATTTACAGGTTTCAGTCAGAGCTGGCAGATGGGTATGCCACGGAGAAAATGAGATCCGTTGTGTGCGCCTTGCTTTTGTGAAGAAAAAGAAAAACACGACATTGATCAAGTTTATAATTTTGACACAAAATAAACGAGCCTAGGTGAATGAACACAATGCTGTTAGCGATGGGAAAATTGATGGAAAACTTTCTCCGCAACGATGAGGCATTCGTAAAATTTTGCCATATGTAAGCCTGATTTCAACGATTGCGACAATATCATTCCCCTCCTAATGCAAGTTTTGAAAAACAGCCGATAGTTTTAAAACTAAAGTGGTTGAAAGTGGTCAACAGGGGTGATGATGGCAGCAAGGATGACATTCCAGGGAGGGAAAACAGCCTGTTTTGCACAACCTATCGCCACGCATCGCCACCCAAAAACAGTTTCACGCCGCTCGGCATGAGAAAAAAAGTGAATACAAATCAATCTATTTTGCAAATTACCGACGCCCAATAAAGATCAATTTGCCGTGTAAAATTGCGAATTTACGAGTACGCCAAAACCTTCCTCATCATGTTGAAGGAGGGATGAAATGCAATGGAACTTGCCCGGTTGCGCAATGAGCCTTCTCGAATGCACTGACTTGCGCAGATGCCCTCCAGATAGGGAAAGCCTCAAACAAAGCGGGAAGCAACGCGCATCAATTTGCGTTGTGGTATGAAAAGCAGTAATGTCTGTGTTCAACGGTTATCTCCATCGGCCATCAGTGAAGCAAACCAAAGTGCGCGACAGTCATTTGACGATTAATGACCAAACTTAGTGGCCATTCACATGCCGAAGTGACTTGTCATTTCTAGGACGCGCCTGGAGAGAAAACATGTGCACTATTTATTGACCTTAAAAAGTATACCAACAACGGTCTTCACGCAACAGATCGGTCGTTAGAAATATGCAAATTGAGAATCCCATGAAAGCGCTGCGGGACGACCTCTATCCATGCTCATTAAAGCAAACGATTTTGCGATATCCAAAATTTACGATCATCAAGGATCTCGACTCAATGACCGCGCATTTTGTTATATATTCATGGATGTCAGCTGCAAGTGATTTACTTTTACGTGTAAACAAACATGATGCACTTGAGATTGTAGTGCGAATTTGAAAATAAAAAAAAAATTTGTGAACACTTGTTGCAATCGACGAAAAAAAGTCAAAAAACACGGCACTCTTTTTTTATTATAGTAATTGTTTTGTTGCTGGCATTTTTGAAGGAGCTTTTATGAATAACTTTTGTGACTCACGTGTGAATGCAGAGCTTCCAAATTGTCATCATGTTTTTTGGAGATTACAAAAAATTTGTCAATTATTCAACAAAAATTTATTAAAAGAAAAACATGTTTTTGTTGTCAGACACCTCTTTTTAAATGCGAAACACGCTCGAAACTGATTGTTCAAAAAATAAAATGCCATTCGTTATTTTTTGAACAATTGAATAGCATGGTCTTGCCAGACGTTGCTCCCGCCTGCATTTCTAAAACCAGGATTGCCTCCGCTGTGATCATAGGCAGCACGCTTATCGGAATCGCTCAGAGTTTAAAAACAATGTATGACGGTAAATAGATACAAAATACAACAAAACCAGCAGGAACACACAACGATTTCAAGAGTACCAAATGAATTTAAAGAGCACCGAATTCCAACACGGCGAAAAAATCTCCTCCATGAGCTGCAGAACTCTGGGCAAGAGCGGCTTGGCGCGCAACATAGTCCGTACAGGCGTTGCCAGATTCTGTGCGGTGACGACGCATGCCCGTTGTGTTGCTCGCAGTTACAGACTCTGTGATATATTCCTGTTCGTCGGCTAAATAACGCTCACCGGCGAGCAGAAAATCTGATCCCTTGAATACCTTGTTCACCCGAAAGCAACCTTGTAGCGACTAAAAAAATTGTTTTAATACGAAAAGTTTCAAAATTCCATACCGGTATTCCTTGTATACGTTGTTCGAGCACTGCGTGGGGAAAGAGAATGTGCGAAGCAAGGTGGACATACTAAAATAAAGGATTTGCACAACAATAAAATTTTACAACTCACTTTGACGCCGCATGATTTGACAACGTGCAAGACGTCGGTGAGAGTAAACATAGTACGTTTTGAGAGATACAAAACTCTCAATGCCTTGCAGCCAGCGACGGCACGCAGATCGGTTGACAGAGAACTTTGGCACAAATAAGGGTTGGCGGTCACGATTAAAGAGCGAAGCTTTTTGCAGTCTTGCAAAGAGTTGAAAGATTCGGATCGGATGTAGTTGTTGTCAGTTATTGACAAAATCTCCAAATCAAGGTTGTGGGAAAAGTCGGTGAACATGATCTGTTCTCGGCGGATGAACGCAGAATTGATCTTCAGGCATCTGAGTTTTGGCATCCGGCGAAGCAGCAAGTTGACTTCATACGATTGAAGACTTATGACGTCCATTGCTAGGCTTAAGAGATTGGGCAATGCTTTCATATTGACGAGATGTGAAAAGTACACATCCCAACAGCCGAGAAAGTTCAGATGGACGAGCGTCGGAGGCAAATATTCGAGGCTTTTACCGTTAAAATGGTTAGTGTTTAAAGAGACATCTAGGTACATCAAGTTCGGTGACTTAGTAAACAGCCAGCGAGGAGTATCATAGAATTCAATACAATGCCGAAGGGTCAGGTGAGTCAGCCGGTGACTGTATTCTGATAGCGCATCGACTGCATTGGAATTGAAATTTACATAATACAAATAAATGCGTCGGATGTTAGGCATGAATTGGGCTATTAGCTTGGCCTAAAATATTGTATTTTATACTTAAAACACGAAACAGATGCTAAAATATATTTGTAAATTACCAAAAAAATCTGTTTAAACTGTTCAAGTGACAGCATATTCGATAGAAAACATCTTTAAAAAAAGGAAAACACTCACAATGCGTTCGTCGACCGCGTCAGCAGTGCTTACGCACCTCACTTGCTTTATTGCCGTCTCAGAGACAGCGCGCATCCTTGACGAAACGTGTGTCATCTTGACCAAATCGGTTGGACTCAGGTAACGCATGATATGTATCTAAAATGTAAAAAAAAATAATTCCTTCCAAAAATATTGATAAAAATCCCAGAATTTTAAAAACGGAAGAAAAGCAACTTGCCAGCACATCCAAAGGCATGCCACTGATAGAGTCACGCCTAGCCGCAATCCTTGACGATCGACGGGGTGCCGAGGAGACAGACTGAGACCGACTAGCCATACTTGCGACGACTGAAACTAAATGTCTGAAACGACTGAAACTAAAAAACAGACAATTCCGTTGATTTGCAGAAAATACGAATCTAACGCTTGTCAACTTTCGTATCGAGAACACTGAGAATTCCCTTTTCGTTTCAATACACATCCAAGTAGTAATTATTATGCGCGTTTATTTTGCGTTTACAATATTATAATATTGACATTATTTGGACAAAAAACGCAAGTTGACACCGAAGATGGATCAGAACAGATCTTCGGGCGTTCAAAAAGCATGGTCTTGCCAGACGTTGCATTTCTAAAACCAGGATTGCCTCCGCTGTGATCATAGGCAGCACGCTTATCGGAATCGCTCAGAGTCTAAAAACAATGTATGACGGTAAAATAAATGAAGAAAAAAATAAAATCTTGAAAAAAGTTCCTGATCAACTTACCTGTTAGATATGAAAATTTGTAGCTAGTTTTGTACATCCCTTAACCTTTGCATGACTAGAAAATTGTCCTGTCGATATGGTTTCACTTAAAAGCAGAGTTGTCGACCGAACCAAAATTGCCGAGCCGAGCATTCGAGCCGCTCGGCTCGGCTCGTTGGTCAATAATAAAGCAGAGCAAAGACATATTGTGCTCTATGATGGTAATTCTGATTATACTTCAATAACTTTTGGCTTTCATCCCGATCGATCTTGTGCGTATATGTTTGGCCGTACCATTGGCTTTTTTTCAGATTTGCATGCAATTGTTTGTTGCATTGGCATTTTCCCACATGGGTACAGCTGGTCTATGCTTGTTGAAATTTACGTTCAATTATGTGCTGTCGGAAATGAAAACGCAACAACATCGATGACACTTTGGTCAGACACGGAGTTGCATCGTGGTTGTCTTCATAGTTACTTTTTTTACATTACATGCAAGCAAGTACATAAAAATTTGACGAAGTAGATACCAGCATTCTTGGTCCAAGTGTCAATACAAAGTTCGTTCAACAGTCGTACACGTATAAAACCCATATGTTAGAAGCAATCAAAAACCGTCAACCCAATTCCGCCGTCACTTTCATCATAGAACTCACTTTTATATTTAACCACGGATGAACAAAAAACGAAGCAAAATCCATGGAAAACCCGTCTCGCGTAACTTGAGAGTCGTATTCAGCTAAGACCGATTTCCACGTCGTTTTCGCCTGCGCTCAGGCGACGGTAGCGCACATTGCCTCGACGTCCACGTGAGCTGGGACCTTCGATGATCATACCTAAAATGGAGCTTTGAATGCAAAAAAAGTACAACACGATTTTTTGCTTACCGATAATTTTCTTTCTGTTGCAATAGCCAAAAGCAAGAAAGCCGATAAACAGAAAAACAACAAAGTAAGTGATGCGACGCGAACCGGTGACTTGAGGGACACTTTCAAAATGGATATTCTAAAATAGAGATTGTATGATAACAAATTATCAGCGAAAAACGAACTCCAGAGACAGGAGCAGGAGGAATCTGCTGGTTGTTCAAAGGCTCGGCTGGTTGTTTCTGCTCAACCTTGGGTTCCTGAGGTTTTGATAGTTCTTTCTCCTCTGCCGGAGGTTTTGCTTGCTGTACTTCTTCTGGCTTGGGCTTAGCTGGCTCAGGTGGCGGCTGAGCAGGTGCCTCCTTCTCTTTGGTATCTTTTTTTTGCTCGGGCAAAACAGTCGCCGTGGTAGGCAGCTTTGTGGAAGTCGTCGTGACGATTACAGGTGTGGTCGTAGCCTGAAATGAAAAATTCACAATAAAAACGCAAGCAACACTCATAAAACCTTACATTTGGCTCCACAACGATCGGGACGGGATTTCCAGCAGGTGGCGGAGATTCTGCAACCTTTTCTGAAAACAATAATAACTCTTAGTGGTTTATATTGGCTCAATGTTGCACTCACGAGACTGATCCTGATCATCTGGGCTCGAGGCGGAATTGAGAGCATGCATACCGGTAAACAGAATGCCGACGAACACCCATGCTTTCCAACGCCGCATAATGTTCTGGAATTGAGCCAAAATAGCACTATACAACAACCTGATGAAAGAAAAACAACAGCAACAAGGCAACTAGCAGAGCAGCTGTAAAAAGTCAAGCAACAATGAAAGGAAATGCAGGATGAATCAAAGCGCTGGCATTGTGTGCTAAAAATTATGCACTACGTTCTTGCAAAAACGTGGCGTGCTCTCGTGAGCTGGCAGATAACGGGCGAAATTTGACTGTATTTACACGTTACGTTACATGTCTCTCACACAATGTTCTACGATAATGACCTCATCCGATAACAAGACGATAACTTTTTATCAACTCAACTCATCTCAAAATCAACACAACTAATTGGCGAGCAACAGGAGAGAGAAGAAAAAAGGATCACGCCTGTGCAGCGGCCAGCTGTTCCTGTTCGTGGAGACGTTCGACCTTCTTGACAAATTCGGGGTTAAAATACTCGGCAAACGCGTCGAGATGTTCGTGCTTTTTCTGGACTGTCATGTAGGGATTTTTGGAGAGACCGACGCACACGAGCTCCATGAAATGGGCCACAGGACCGCTCTTTGGAAGGTTGTGGTTTGCGAGGTACTGGTCGAGGAAGATGTGCTCCGTGAAATCGACGCTTTCCTCTTCACCGAGTTTATACTCGTTGTTGATGGGATACGGCCACATTCGGCCTTTTTCGGTCCACTCGATTTGTTCTTCCCAGGCATTAGTCGGTCCCATAGACTTGTTTACGATGCTAAAAAGACACGGTGGTTAACAGGTGATAAGAAAATAGACCCAATTACCTCGCTTTTTGATCGTCCCATTGCTTCCAAAATTCCAGAGGCGACGATTTGAAATTCTGGGTGAAGACGTTGAGGCGCTTTGCCGGATCAAAGAGTCCAATAAACTCCTTGTTGGGTTGGATAGTGGGTTGAGCTTCGCCGGAATGTGTGGCAAGCAGTTCCTCGTCGCTGTACAAGACGTTGCTAAAAAACAATACGCAAATGCAAACAAGCAGGCAAACCAAGAAAAACGTACTCTCGTTTGGTCAAAATGGTATTGAGAATGTTCTTGTCCAAAACGGTTAGTTTTTCGTCCTGCTCGTCATACTTCTGAATCTCGTCCTCAACATTGGCAAACTTCTGCTGACGTCTAGCAGTCATAACTTGTTCAACGACAGGAAGAATCTTTTCGGCGGCTTTCTTGGCTTCAGTCGCAGAGCAACCTTTCTAAAGTGTGCAAAACGGGAAAATGAAAGCTTTTTACGTCATAAAAACTTACCTGAACAGCTTCATGGAAGATTTCGCGTCTCAGAGCAACACGAATCTGACTCGACTCACGAAGATCCTTGGAATACGACGGAACAGTGGGTCGACGGATCTGCAGCCCCTGAAGGTTTACAAGAAGCGAGTCGGTCATGAGATCGGCTGTCTGGGCAGAAGTAGCAGATTCGAAAGACTCGAGCTCCATTTCTGAAAGTCGCTTGATCGCAGCGCTGGTCAACTTGCTACGAGCGGTTTTGTCGGCAGGATGCACGGTCGCCGCTGCCTCCTTCAGCGAATCGAGAACCTTTTCATCCGTGATATGCTTGGCTCTTGGAGTCTTCGGTTTGGGATCTTTCAAGTCATCTTCCTGCTCACTGGACAGCAGACGACGAGTGATCAAGCTGCCGCGACCGGTTGCGAGTCTGCTGAGCCGAGAAATCATCCCTGAAGTTAACGACTCTGACTCTGATAAGCCGGCTTCCGACCGATTATTTGCAGGTACTTTGAGCATTGCAACTCATGCATGTGCACCTTCTTTGTTTGATTCATCTTTATTGTCCTCTCCTACTTCCATGCAAAAGTAACAAAGATCACCACTATCCGCGAATAAACTTAACACCCTTGGCGATGTTTTTCTGCAGTTCCGGGATGGCAGCCTGCACCAGTCCTTCCTCGTAGGAACTCAGCTTACCCAAACCCAGGATTTTCTCAACACCGTTAGGACCCAGCTCCAGCGGCGTGGAGAAGTATTCTACCCCGGGAACGGCATCGGACTGCACGTACGAGGACTGAACCACCTTCTTGCCCTGGAGGCCATCGATAAGAGCGTCCACAAATCGCGCACCTGCATACGCCATGGAAAGGGTCGCAGAACCAGCTCCGGCCTTGGCCTTGACGACTTCGGTACCGGCGTCCTGGATACGGGGCGTGAGTTGCTCGATCTCAGCCTGGGTAAACTGGACAGACGGTGATACCCGAGACAGCAGAGGAATGATGGTGACGCCAGAGTGACCGCCGATGACGGGAACGACGGTCGTCGCCAGGTTGAGGCCCTGTTGATAAGATAACGGTTTAAAGACGACACAAACAAGCGAACAAACCTTTAGCTCGGCGACGAAAGCCTGTGACCGAACGACGTCGAGTGTGGTGACACCAAAGATACGACGCGGGTCAAATACGCCATTCTGCTTGTAGACTTCGGCGGCGATGGGCACCGTTGAGTTCACCGGATTGGTGATAATCGCGACGAAAGCCTTGGGACACACTTTCGAAGCTGCGTTGGCGATATCGCGAACGATGCCGGCGTTGACGTTGAAAAGGTCATCGCGTGTCATTCCTGGCTTGCGAGGAACTCCGGCAGGGATTACGACAACGTCCGCGCCTTCCAGGGCAGCGCTCAGCTCGTCAGAACCAGTATGAGCTGTGACTACGGCTTTTGAGTCGATGTGTGACAGATCTGCGGCCACACCTGGGGTTCCAGTGATGTCGTAAAGCGAGAGAGCGCCAAGCTTGATGTTGGCTTTCAGAAGGAGTCCAAGTGGCTGTCCGATGCCGCCACTCGCGCCAAGAAGAGCGACCTAAAGGTTATTATGTCAAAAGTTGTATTTTTAGCATTTTTTGAAAAAAATCTCGTTTTTAGGTAATCATACAAACAGAAGTTTGTTTGCATTATTAATCACAACTCCTCCACGAACTCAGAACTTACAAAACAAAAGTTTGTTTACACCATTTTTAATCATAAAAATGCAAACCTTTGGAGCACTGCTGGAGTTACGCGCATTCAAACGCCCAATTCCCGTAGCAGCGGTTTTCAGCAAAGTCTTGGAAGCAAAAGCCATCTTCCTGAAATCACCGTTGAATCAGACGAATGACACAAGGGCAGGAGCAAGTTCAGCAGTCGCTCATCAAAAATAACCAGACTCAGCGATAAGACGTTGACAGAAAATAGCGCTGTTCTCGAAGGACGAGCGCATTTCCCCGACCAAAAGACACTTTTTCTCGACACGAATTGCGCTGTCGCTTGCCAGGCTCTAATATTCGATTTCCAATGAGGAGAATCCGCGTGTGTGTTTTTTTGTGTCGTGTTTCGCGTTATTCATCAAATATGCGTCATTTTCTTTTCTGTCGTTTGGATGACTTTTTTCCGCGATTTACAATCTAACGTCTTTAATTTCCGTTAGTTTTTCAGCGGCATTTGCTGCTTTTTCGCTCGGTAAGCATGGAAAATGCTATCCACCGCAGCGAGGAGGTGGCACTGGCGCAGGTCTACCTCCAGAATGAAGCTGCTTACAACTGCGTAGCCGAACTCGGCGAACTTGGTTTGGTTCAATTCCGAGACGTGAGTCATTGTTACCCGTTATTTGCCACGTTGTCACCAACACATTTTCTTAGATGAACGCGGACGTCAGTCCTTTTCAACGCAAATATGTAGCTGAGATTCGTCGATGCGACGAGATGGATCGGAGGCTTCGCTTCCTTGAACGGGAAATCAAGCGTGACCAGATTCCCATCCTTGACACCGGAGAAAATCCGGAAGTTCCTCAACCAAGAGAGATGACGGACCTCGAAGCGACTTTCGAAAAACTCGAAAATGAGCTTCGTGAAGTCAATCAGAACGAAGAAATGCTCAAGAAAAACTACGATGAACTCACCGAGCTGAAGCACATCCTGCGCAAGACTCAGCAGTTCTTCGAAGAGGTGCTTTTGTACTTTTTATCACGTTGTTATGCTCAAAATACGGTTTTCAGAGCGAAACCGAACGACATGCCTTGGACTCGCTGGCGACCGGAGGCGAAGAGTTTGGCCCAGACAACGCTCGTCTGATTCCTGAACGCGGAGATTTGGCTGCTGCCAAAGCGCACCTCAAGTTTGTCGCCGGCATAATTCAACGCGATCATCTAGCGGCGTTTGAGCGGCTCCTTTGGCGCGCCTGCCGTGGCAATGTCTTTCTCCACCAAGCGGAGATCACCGAGCACATCATCGACGCTGTCACTGGCCTCCCCGTCAGCAAGGTCGTGTTTGTCATCTTTTTCCAGGGCGACCAACTCAAGACTCGCGTCAAAAAGATCTGCGAAGGCTTCCGCGCTAACATCTATCCTTGCCCGGACACGCCGACAGAACGTCGTGAGATGTCTATCGGGGTCATGACCCGCATTGAGGATTTGAAGACTGTCCTGGGACAAACGCAGGACCATAGACACCGCGTGTTGGTCGCTGCTGCCAAGAACGTCCGCATGTGGATCACCAAGGTGCGCAAGATCAAGTCTATCTACTACGTCCTTAACATGTGCAACGTTGACGTCACTCAGAAGTGTCTGATCGCAGAGGTGTGGTTCCCGTTGGCGGAGCACGATCGAATTCAGATGTGTCTCAAACGTGGAAGTGTGAGTTTTTATCTAACTAAGATAAATTTTTGTTTACCTGAATATTTTTCCAGGACATCAGCGGAAGCACCGTTCCTTCGATTCTGCACATCCAAAACAACGTGAAGGGAACTCGTCCGACTTACAACAAGACCAACAAGTTTACGCAGAGCTTCCAGAACATTGTTGACTCCTACGGCATTGCTCGTTACCGCGAAATCAATCCTGCGCCGTACACAATGATCACTTTTCCCTTCCTCTTCGGCATTATGTTTGGCGATCTCGGTCATGGTCTTATCATGATGCTTTTTGGTCTCTTTATGGTTCTCCGTGAAAAACAGCTTGAAGCTGCTCGCATTCGTGATGATGTGAGTTTTCCTGAATGTATTTTCGAGAGAACGCCATACTATTTTTTTCAGATTTTCCAAATGTTCTTTGGTGGTCGCTATGTTATTTTCCTTATGGGATGTTTTTCCATGTACACTGGCTTTATCTATAACGATGCATTCAGCAAGTCCTTCAATCTCTTTGGATCTGCCTGGGCTAATTCATTTACCAAAGAAGGACTTGAACAACTTACCGCTAAAAATCCCGAGCAGATTCTCACCCTAGATCCTAAACTCTCTTATGCCACCGTGAGTTTTGATTTGGTTTTCATGTTTTGTGATTTCTAAGCGGTTGTTTTAGCTCCAAGGTGGCCCTTATCCCATCGGTGTCGACCCCATCTGGAACCTCGCTGAAACGAACAAACTCAACTTTCTGAACTCGATGAAGATGAAGGCTTCTGTCATTATCGGCATCGCCCAGATGTTGTTTGGTATTATTCTGAGCTACTACAACCACAAGTTCTTCAAATCGAATCTCGACATCCTGTACGTCTTTATTCCACAAATACTTTTCCTTTGCTCTATCTTCGTCTATCTATGCTTGGAAATTGTCGCCAAGTGGCTTTTCTTTGACTCGGCGGTAGGTTTTTTCATTTTCGTTTTAGAAGCTGAGTAACGATGCTTTTTTAGGGCGGCTACAAAATCTTTGGACGAGAATACGGTGGCGCTGGATGTGCACCGGCTCTTCTCGTTGGTCTGATCAACATGTTCATGATGAAGTCCAGAAACCTTGGAGATCCTGGCATTACCTGTTACACCGCCACCTGGTACCCCGGTCAGGTGGGTATAGCAACATGATTTTGTCCTTTTTTCAGGATTTTTAGATTTTTTGTTGTTGATAAGAAAAACAACAAAAACCGTATTTCAGTCATTTTTTGAAACACTTTTTCTGTTGATTGCCATAGCATGCCTTCCGGTCATGCTATTTGTCAAACCATATTACCTATGGAAAGAGAATCAAACGCGTACCGTCAATGGACACGCACAATTGGTAATGGACACTTTTTATTATTGTTTTTGTTTTTTAGGCTACGGTTGAACTGGTCTTACTTCTCATTGCTGTTCTCAGTCTTCCCATAATGCTTTTTGTAAAGCCAATGCTGCTTAGGCGAAGGCATTTACTAAGCATGCGGGTGCAGACGTCTGATTCTACCGTAAATTTGCTGGATTCGGTATCTTTTTGACGCGTTTGTACAAAAATCATTGATTTTTTTTGCTCCGGGGGTGGCTATCACAATGTAACCAAATTCTTGTTTTCTATCGAAATTTGATTTTTTGAATGAATTGATAACAACTTTTTTCGGTATTGAAGCTAAAAAGACATGCAAATGAGACAGTTGCCGTCTTCCTAAGCCAGCGAGTTATTTTTTTATTCATACTTTGTCACTTTGTTGTGAAGTTTAACACTTTGTAAATTTTTTTTAATTTTAATTTCCCCTGGTTTCTTTATTTTTTTAGTGGTGGTGGTGCTTGTTTAGTTTAATTTATTTTTTTAACATTAATGGCTCTCTTTAACATGCGATAATTTTTTAGAGCGTTCGAGCCGACGTCAGTGATGACGAGGTTCAGGTATATCATCATGCTGAGGAAAAGTCATCGTCGGGCGGTGGCGGAGGACATGGTCACGGTGAAGATGGCGAGGTTTGTCTTTTTTCTCTTGAAAAAAAAATGCAGCAATGATTTTTTTTTTAAGTTTGACTTTGGCGACATCATGGTCTACCAGGCAATCCATACCATCGAATTTGCCCTTGGATGCATCTCGCATACGGCTTCTTACCTCCGTTTGTGGGCCCTGTCCCTCGCGCACGCCCAGCTCTCCGACGTGCTCTGGTCCATGGTTCTGAGGAATGCCTTTGCGCTCGATGGCTACATTGGTGCGATCGCGACCTACGTGATCTTTTTCTTCTTTGCTTTCCTCACGCTGGCTATTCTCGTCCTCATGGAGGGGCTCTCGGCCTTCCTTCACGCTTTGCGTCTCCATTGGTATGTTTCAGTCATTTTTGTTCGATCAAATGAACGAAAATTTTCAATTTTCAGGGTCGAGTTCCAAAGCAAGTTCTACGCCGGCGACGGCTACTCATTTGTGCCATTTTCGTTCGAAAAGATTCTGAACGAAGCCCGAAACGAAGAAGAATCTCAGTAATCTCATTTGGCCATTCCAGTCGTGTATGCATTCACCTCTCTTTTACTCTCTTCTCGGTTTTTCTCCCATTAACTAGACTATGTTTGTAGTATTTCTGTGATATTCTTTGTGTCCCTTTTCTGACGTATAATTTATTTGACTCCTATTTTCTTTCTATCAACTTCAAGCTATCTGCGAGGTCAGTTTTCCCCTTTCTTTTGGACTGTTTTGGTCTGTATAAATTATAACCTAGTCGTGGCTCTTTCGAGATTGGCTTTTTTTGAAACAAAATTTGGTACCTATCGTGAAGCGTAAAATAAAGATATTATTTGCGGAGAACACTTTTTCGGGTTACGTTCCGAAAAATCCGATTAAAAGACAAAATGGCAACAATTGCAATGTTTTATGCGTTTTTTACGGGGGTTTTAACGCACGTATGTATCGACGGTCATTCATTAACAAAGCGAACGACAAAAGTGGTATTCAGTGAACTTCATCCTTCAAAAATAATAAAATCAAAGTTCCTAAGGAAGTGTAATAAATCAAGAACCACTTGATGAAAAAAAATTCAAGGTGCGTGTAAAATCGGGTCTAACAGACAAAACAAATTAAGTGTGTACAAAAAAAGAACAATAGACGGCGCCTTGCACCTGTCGGAATCAATGATCATTTTTTTACAAAAAGTCTACTATTCACTTGACTGGTGATTAGGCATTGAACATGTATTTTGTTCACAGTTGAACCCTTCGATAAGTATTTATTTTTGGTTGTTGTGATGTTTTGACTCTCATGAGGCAGGTCAGGCGGGTAATCATAAACTCATAAATTTATTGCCGTAAACCGTAAACACTCAGGATGAACACTTGACGCCTTCTTTGAAACAAATGACGTAAAAAAACGAGATCAGCATTGTAAATTTTTTTCTGTTACCCAAGCGAGTATCTTTTTAATTGTTTTGGTCATCGTTAAACGCGTTCCGATGGGTGGTAGGTACTAGGCTGTAGTATGTCGTGATAACTTCATTAAAAAAGTCTCCATGTCCTACAAGTCCGGTTTGAATTTGCAATTTTGTCTATTTTTTTCTTCTTTGTCCGCATACTTTTTTTAGTCGCTGATTTTTTTTGTGTTTCAAGGCTATCAGCTGGATGCATCAATCTACGAGTTACGCGACGTCGCGCAAGCTTTTCTTCTTTTTTTTGTCTGCTGATCGGTGGCGCAACCGATGGTGATGCCAATTTTTTCCAAAAATCTGTCAAGTAAACTTTTTCTTTATGTAAATTTCCCATCGGGGGGCATCATGTCTGTTCGAAACATCTTGCAAATCATTCAGAACAGGTCACCTAATTGCGCAGTTTTTGTAACCACCCAAAACATTTTTTGTCTCATCAAATTATGGCTGCCTTCTTTGACATATCATGTCACTGACACAAAGAAGTGTCATGATATATTTTTTTCGATGGCTGTTCGTCGGCGAAGAACACCTCCTTTTTTCTACCAAATGCGCATCTGTAGAAAAACTGTAACATGAAGCAAGGTCGCCGTGACTGCTTTTTCAGAGGTCTTGTCCATATCGCTTGCACGTCATTGCTCGAGGCGGTGTTATGTTTTGGACCTTGTTCCACCAGTGGTGCATCAACCTCTGAGAACCCCCTTTGGCTAACAAATAAAAAAATACCGTTTTCTAAGGGCGGAGTCCGGATGTCACTCATAGTCACGGTGGAAAAAATATACGCAAAAACGCGACCCGCTGGTACTTATACCTGTCAAAAAAATTAGGCATTTCCCAGTTTGGCTGCGTGTTTAAAAAGCCCGACTCAAATTTTTTGATTCCTGGTTAACTTCTAGCAACAGTAATGATTTTTCGTTACGTGCTTCTGTGCATCGGAACCATATTTGGTGTAGCCACTGCGGTCACCGTGATCAACAATGGTCTGGCGCCACCCGATATCGTACACACACCAATTTCACTGAAACGTGAGTTTCTAGATTTTTAAGGGTGAAATATGAGTTTTTTTATTTTTAAGCAAGATGTACCGTGAAAGCTGCTCCCCTCGATCTTGTCTTCATCCTCGACTCATCGGGATCCTTGAGAAATCAGTTTCAAGACGAAATTGATGTTATCCGCAGAATCGTCAAACATGTCACGATTGGACAAAACGCCACGCGTGTTATGCTGGTTCAGTTTAGGTTGGTCATGACCTAAAAAAAATAAAAACAAATCATCTATATTTATTACACAAATTTTTTTCAGCGGTGTTCAACACCTGGAATTTGATTTCAACAAGTTCAATGATCGCGAAGATATTCTGAGTGCATTGAGTGTCTTGCGTCACGTGTCAGGCATCACACGTATCGGTGGCGCCTTCGAATTCGCGATTGCGAAGATGACAGCTGAACATGTGAGAAAGACGAATGATGTCCATTATGCGTTATTGTTAACTCTGCTTTGTGCTTTAGGGTATGCGTGGGGCATCGGTTCCAAAAATCATATACCTGCTTTCTGACGGCAGAACACATGACTATCCAAAGGACGCCGAAATGAGTGACCTGGCACGCAGAAAGATTCCCAATGTCAACATCTGGGCTTATGGAACCGGAGAATACGTTGCACTGCCTGAGTTACTCAACATTACCAAAAACTCTGAGAAAATTATCACAAATAAGAATTTGGACAAGCTCGAAGGACTTTTTGATGCATGGAAGGGAATTGAAGTGTGCGAAAAACAACCAGGTGACTCCATTATTCGTTTATGGCTTTTTAATGATTTATATCGTTTCCTTTTGTAGAATGTGTCAAAGGCTCAGACAAACCACTGGATTTATTCCTGGTTATTGATAGCTCAGAGTCTATTGACAAAGTCTTCCACGAACAAATCACGTTTGCAATTGAAAGGATTGTGCAACACATAAACATTCATCCAGATGCTGTTCGCCTGGCACTGATCACCTATTCTGGGCAACCTTTTTTGCACTTCAAATTTAATGATAACCGATTTGCAAACAACTTAAGTGTGATACGTTACCTGAACACCCTGAAGTCAATTAAGGGTACAACGTCTACCCATCTGGCGCTTCACGTCGTCTATGACCTGTTGAATGATCAGGAAGCTCAGCTACGTCCCGGTGTTCCAAAGCTGGCAATCGTCATCACAGACGGTCGTTCTGCGAGATCGCCGCAAATGATTGCAAATCGACTGAGGGAAAACGGCGTTCAGATCATTGCGTTATCCATGACCGCTCCCCCTCTAGTCGATGAAGACGAGCTAGCTGTTATTGCAAGTTCTCCTGATCACTACTTTACTGTTAAGAACATTCAAAACTTTGAATCTATCTTTCTGAATTACGTCGGCTTTGGTTGTCCCGGTATTGACTTGGGCGTCAACGCAAGTATGTGATACTTTTTTTGTCGCAGACTAGTTTAAGTTTACACCTTGCAGAAGCCCGCGTTCGTGGCGCCACTGACGTAACATGCGGTCCCAGTTCTGTTACCTTTACGGTCCGCACCCAGCAACCAATGAACGGACTCATGTACGCCCAACAATTTCACGATGATCCAAGCTGTGTATACGTATCGAAGGGAAACTCTCGGGAAATCTCAATAACTTTCCGTGAAGGCACTTGTGGACTCTCCAAAACACCCTCACCGGTATGCCGTAAAGATAATTGAAACCTCAGAAATATAATTTTTTAGACACTTGATGGTTACAATTACAATATCACTGTTATTCTCCAGTTTCACCCTCTGATTATCACACGCGCGGACCAGGGACTGGATGTGTCGTGCTTCCACAAACAACCGATTTCGCTACAGGAGATTGGACGCGTCACGCAGAAACGACTCGTCGACACGCAGTGTGCTTACCGGTTACATCGCTTTGGTCCCGATGAGTGCGCCGCTCTGGATGCTAAGGTTGGAGAGAGCATCTATCACAAATGGGATTGCGACTGTCGTGAGTTATTGCCTACAAAATTTCTTGTTATTTGGTAGAAATACTTTTTCAGCTTCCAACTACGCATATTTGGTCCATGACTGCTACGTCAAGTCTGACAGAAAGCAAGCACAAATTCTAGATTCTAACGGGTAATTTTGTCATTGATTAAAAACCACAAAACGCAACACTACCCTTTTAGGTGCGAAATTGATCGTCATTTCTTAGAAACACCGGATTACTCACGATTTAAGAAGCCCCGTCGAGGCGATGCTTACGTTTACCAAGAGATGAGTGTTTTCAAGTTTCCCGGCGACGACAACGTTGTTTTCAAATGTAAGGTATCACTCTGTGATATGGACGGAAGTGACGCGTGTGTACAAATGATTCCTCCTCGCTGCGCGGCACGTTCGCCGACGGAAGACGACACAAATGGCCCGAAGCGACTAAAGCGCAGCCCGTCTACCACTAAGCCGGGCTTTGCCGTGACCTTTGAATTGGAAACCAGAACACTAAATGTCTTAGAGAATGAAGCCATACGACCACCTACACCGATTAGATACTGTGATTTGAGGTACTGACTTCAACAAAGTCGTTTTCCTGCAAAAAATATTCTAATCTGACCATATTGTGTATGTAGAAATATATCATGTTGTAAAGAACGTTGCACAATACCGGTTCATTTGAAAGTTATAATAAATTGTATTATACGAATGAAAAAACAAAAGCTGAATTGAAATTGAGATTTCTTAGTGGTTTTACATAAAAAACCGTAGTGAAAGTATCTGCAGTCAATGGTCATAGTTCTTTTTTTTGTAAGAATTTTGCTTTCGTCGACTTGATCGGTTTGCATGTCGCTTGTCTTCGATTAAGATATTTTTAAACTCATTAGAAAATCTGGAAATCTTGTTTTCCTATAACATCCACGACTTTTCCAGAGACACACTCCATCCACCTTTGATAGACACACCGATGGTCGCGACTGGCCAAGATAGAAAAAGTAGCGCTTGACGCTTAATGACGCTACGATGACAGAGAGAGGGTGCTCGATCTGTCAAAAGATCCCTCTCCATAGCTAGAAGCAGTATAAAAGTCCTCTGTGGTCTCGTTTTGGTCAACAAACGCTCCGCATTCATTTTGATCCATTCCACACTTTTTAAAGCGCTTCGTCGTGATTTTTGTGTTACAGAAATTAAGCTTTTTTGTCTGTCTTTTTAGCATGGGCTTAATCAAGCGGTCATTAACACTATTTGCCCTTGGCATCGTCCTAGTGGTAGCCAAAGAAGGCGTCGCCAAAGACGCTCCTGCTCTGCCGACTATTGTAAAGGCCAATGACTCAGGATACCGAAGAGGATTGCGTAAGTTTATTTACGGACTTTAATCCGATTTCGAACACCTGTCAACATGTTTGTTCTTTTCTTTGCAGGATTTGGCTCACGACGTCCGAGTGACTATGGAAACTACGGGTCATTTGGACGAGGTGGCGGAGGCGGAGGCGATTACTCCGGTTACGGCAGCAACGGTGGCTACGGCGGCATGGGTGGCGGCGGAGGAAACTTTGGAGGAGACGGAGATTACAATGGCTACGGTGGCGAGCCCTATGGTTACGGTGGTCGCGGTGGCGGAGGATTTAGCGGACCATTCGATAACAACTACAACGGCTACGGTATGGGCAACGGAGGCGGCGGCGGCGGAGGCGGCATGCCGTACGAAATGGGCAACGGCGGCAACTACGGAGGATTCAGTGGCGGCGGCGGCGGCCCCGGTGGATTCAACGGCGGTGGTGGCTTCGGACCTGACTACGGAAACTCCGGCGGCTTTGGCGGTGGAATGAACGGAATGGGTGGCTACGGATCCGGATCTTACGGAGGCAACGGCGGAGGATACGGAGGTGGACCAAGCCCTGACTTCGGATACGGCGGCGGCTACGGCGGCGGAAGCCCCTACGAAGGCTACGGATCGCCCTACGGCGGCGGCAGCGGCGGCGGCGGTGGAGGCTGTCCCGGTGGCGGATGCCGCGGTAAGAAATAAGTGGTCGTCAATTCAATCGTGCTGAACTTCATGGTCGCAATTCATCGCCACTAATTATTCATTCAGTGGGCCTAATTTATTTCCTTCTATTATATGTTTGCTTTTTTTGACACTGATAAAGGCAAAAAATGTTGTCCATAGAAAATTGAATAAATGATTTAGCGAATGAATGGTTTTTAATTAACTTTACTTCATTATCCTTGTTTATGTAGTAAATTACAAAAAGAACTGCCAACCCTTTGGAGCAAGCAGGGAATGGGGCGCAACGGACACGTCTGGTGTTGAAACGGATCTTTGATCTCTTGAATTTCTTCTGAAGATTTGGTACAAGTAATTTGCCCTGCTCAGAATCTTGACGATGGGATTGCTCATGGCGACAGGTGCTTCGATGAGCGGAAGCGCATTGCTCTTGGAAAGCGAGCCATCGTTTTGTGATTCGCTTTCACGAAACGAAATGGTGCCGTCCTAAAATATACCATGCAGAGCAATAAAAATAATTGAGTAGCTTACCTCATTTTTCTGAAAGTTGTCACTCGAGTATGTGCGAATTGCAGTCTGCCCGTCGTGGAGATCGAGCAGCGTATAGCCCCAAGTTGTTGTGGAAATCAGTAATATGAAAAAAATCACTGGTTGCATTTTGGGGAGTCCTGAAATTGTTTAAAACTTGCAAAATGTTCAGAATGACAAATTTCTTTTTTTTTAACAATGCAGAGTCTAAAAATGTTTTTGGAGTCATGCCCAATGAAAACACGATTAGCAAAATTAGGGTTGAGCTCGATATATGTGAGTTGATGGCCAAGCGTTTTAGGGCATAGTTTGGTCTTCATTAGGCAAGACATAAAGAGAACACACACGCCACTTGCACTTGAGGGACTGTTACGAATTGATACGTTAGCTAATAGACATTACGGTTTCATTCAATCGGGGATTAGCAAAAGGTAGTGATGATATTTATCATTGCACGATAAATCTAAAAATAGGGAAACAAAAAAATAAACAAAAACCAATTTTTTTTTAAATCTTGGATGAAAAATCTTGGTTGAGCAAAAATTTTATCAAACAACAACAAGTGCACGCAATGGCAGATTTAGCTGTAACGTATTGTGAAAGAAGTAAATCGGTCCGTTGTTTTCGTCAAAAACAATACCATATACAGCTACTACCGTCTCAGCGGGCTTCGACTAAGCTGGCAAGTAAGTATGAAATCAAGCCACCGGGGGCTACATTTAAGGAGATAGTCGTGCTTTACAAGCAGGTGAAACCTTCCAACTTCTGCATAGTCAGCCGCGGGGGCAAATGACATTTACGAAAACATTATTACCTTCAAAAACAACAAAATATGAATATTGCTTATAAACTACAATTTTATTTCATAAAAAAAAATAATGGATGTTTTTGGGAAGTGTTTTGGCACATATAAGGCGACTGTAATGAAGGACGGACGGCTCGTGTAAGAGACAGCTAATTGCGGCAAACCCGATACAGCCTTTATAATAGCAACTCATCGAACAAATTAAATTATGTTCTCGACGTCACCTTTGCTAAACCAATAATGAAAAGATGATAACACGTGACACGTTTTATTTGGTTGACAGCATCTGAGTCATAGTGGCTGCAAACGGCACAAAATTGAAAAATCACAACAAGTGATGTGACCCTTGGGGAAGTCATGTGTGCCACTGAATCTTCTTTTTGTAATTAAACAGACGCTTAGTCCTTCAGTCCCCCCCTCTTTTGATGAAGCTCGCTCAGGAGTACAAATACGTATAATCTTTTTTATTTTCTATATCTTGAACGTATAAAGTTAGAACAATGAAAGTACAGGAGTCTCGTAATAAATTTAGTCGTATCTGCACGCCAATATAACACTATTCTGAATTTTTAAGGAAATTAAAAAATAATAAAAATTTATCATAAAAGTATTACGCACGCGTTACTTAAAAAAAGGTAAAGGCAAGTCTGTGGCAATCATGTGAATATAAGTGCTTTTACCACTTGGATAATACATGAAAGGGTTCCGAAGAGAGTACAGATAAAAAACCAGAATGAATGGGATATTTGCAATTTTTTAGAAAACGGCAGCGGCACGTTGGGGTTGTGGTTTGGGCTGAGAATCGCTAATTCGAAGATCACCCAGGTCGTAGTCGGCGGGCGGTGTCGCAGGCCTTCCGAGAACATTGTTCTCGGGTTTTTTAGATGACGTGGGGGGAATGGGAGTTCCGGTAGGTGTCAGTGAACCGCCATCATCATTTTTAGAGTTGGAGTTGGCATTTAACGAATTGGCAAATGCTTTTTCGTTCATGTGCGGCTGTCGGTAAATGCGAGCCTCGTACGCTTCCCAGTACTGAGCATTGTTCTCGCCGCTTGTTTCGGATTCTGTGTGCGCTACCTGCTGTAAAAAAAGAAAATTATCCATGATGCAATTTTATACTCTTTCAAGTCTCGTCATACCTTTTTGTCTGGATCTGTAAAGCGACGATAAATCTCGTAATAGCTTTCGTGATTAGTGTCTGGTGTGCGCGGCTTATAGCTTGAGTATGGCGGCCCATTGCTTGGCATGTAAATAGGCTCTTCGTAGTTACCGGCACCTCGGGGGAACGTGTCATACACAGATTCTGCAGACGTGATGATAGGGCCATCATTGGGAGAACGAGGCCTGTCAGGCATTGGAGGGCCCATGCCGAAGAAGGGATGACGTAAGGGCGGTGGTGGCATGAAGACAAAGCGTGCACCTGGTGGCGGGCCAAATGGCGGAGGCGGTGGCGGAAACCAGCCGAGCCTTGCAGCTGCAAAAAATATTGCTCTTGATGACGCAACAATGAAAAAAAGTGCAAAAAATTACCAATGTGAGGCGGCGGTGGTGGAGGGAAAAACCGGACACCAGGCCTGGCAAAGTAGGGTGGTGGAATCATTCCGGGTGGAGGAGGTGGCATCATGCCAGGGTGAATGGGTCTGAATGGCGGATAACCCCGAGGGGGAGGTCCAGGAATTGAATCTGCACTGGATCTTCTGAATGGAGGTCCGAAGTACGCCGCGTGAGGGCTGGGGGGTTCCTGAGGGCTGTACAAGCCGTGTCCATTGACCTCGTAGATGCGTTCGCCCTGGTCAGTTTGATCACGTGACGGCTGCTGACCGAAAGGAACCAGAACACCTCCTAAATCACGTTTTTTCGAACTTGTTTAAAAAACAACTGTTTTTTACCTTCGTCCTGCTGCTTGCTCTTCTTCTTGCTTTTCTTAGTTCCAGTCTTTGCAGAGTAAGTCAGTGAAGCGCTGTCGTATTCTCCGCTTTGTTGCCTCCGTTGCCACGTTTTCTGACCAATGGCTCGCTCGTTCCAGTCTGCATCGTCTTTCACAAACTCATCATTATTGCCCGTTTCACTGTAATTTTGTATCAAATTAATGCGAATTTTTTTTCTCACATTTGTGCAGACCTTATGTTCTGCTCGCTGCTTGGAGTGGCGCTGCGACTAGTCTCCTTGATCGCTTTCAGACCAGGGATCTTGTCTTCCATCTTGAGAGAGATCGTGTCGGCGTAGGAATGGAAACAGCACCGAACCAGTGCGTTGGCCGCTTTTTCGTCCGTACAGATAAACGCATGACATTCAAGGACCTACAAGAAGACCATCTTACTTTTTAATTATTGATCGTTATCGCTTTTGGCAACGACTAGGTATATGCCGTTATCTAGAAACTTGTTTGTCTCTCCGAAACATGCGGACCCGACTGCGCGATCGTTTCGATGATCCGAATTTGTCTTTTTTGTTGTCTCATGTTTTACGGTTTGTCGAGACAACTTGGTCTCTCATTCGCCCAAGCGAAGGTCAACCAAACTGAAGCCAAAAAGAAAAAATGTATAACCTTGACACCAGTAGTGCGACGGAAAATCGCGGCAAAGATTGGCGGATGTGGGGAGTTCGGAGGGTTCGCAAACGGTGCATCCAGTGGGATAAAACGCTCGCCGCCACCCTCGATGGCAAAACCGCTGACATTGACGTAACGAACGGCTGCGCAGTAATGCAAATTTGTAATGGGGTAGAAAGCACTTTCGGTTTTTTTTGCGCCTTCAATATACTCGACGAGTAAGCCATTTGACCACACAGATAACCTGAAAAAAACATTGTCCGTTAAGCAAGTAGGTCAAAGTGAAAAAAAGTAATACAATAGGCAAAGTGAAACTTGATAACAAACTTGACTTACCATGAATCGATTCCCTTGGTCTCGGTATTTTCGTTTACGGGATATCGCTCACGCAGAGGCTGTTGGATGCCTTGTAAGCCATCCTTTGTAATAGTAGGTACAGCGCTCCCGATATACAGCACTCGGCAGCGACACAAAGGCACAGGCATTATTTGCCTTTACGTGCTTGGCGTCTGCAAAACAATTGAGAACTTGGAGTCAAGTTGAGTTCAACAAACAAGGGTGCTAGAAAGATAGGATGGTCAACCTGGGTGGGGGTCGCGCGAGTTTTTGCGCACAAAGAAGGTAAATCACGCTAACATAAATCACTCTGACAACGTTGACTTTGTAGGAAAATAACAGTCACTTCAAACAACAACGTTTAGTTAAAAAAAATAACGCAAATCAATGAAATAAAATGCCACAATAAAAGTTAAGTATCTGCCTCAACGTTTTTGTGCTGTTAGATCGACAGCGAGTTGCGCGTATGAAAAAACGGGTTGTACGGAACTGGACCAAAATGACTGAGAAATTATTTGTGCGCTACAGAAGAAGAACAGAAACGTCAATTGCCACATGTTTCAGTAGCAGTAAAAAGGACAATTGTTTGTAAGAAAAAAAATTCCGAGTAGCGTTCGGTGATGGTGGAAAAAATTAAGTGATGGGGACAGAGCTTGATCACTTTAGGTATGGGAAAAAAGCTTCTAAGTAATGGTTCGGCGGTAAGTTGAGTGGAAACGGTGAAAAAAACCAAAAATTCCAGTGCGACTGTTGATCTTGGGATAAAATCACCGAGTCAAAATCGTAATTAGGTAGGTAGAAAGTGCTAATTTACTCGAGGATAAAATAAAAGCAAAATGAAATGCCCTCACTCACTGTGTCATGCATGCGCGTACAGGGGAATAAGGTGTCGGATTTTTTTAGGCGATTTGTACGTGAGACAACGCATCTGTTAAAAAAGAGAACTGCAAAAAAAGGTGAAGGCATTGATGGTTGTGGCGACAAAAATTTAGGACATTGAATTATTTCCCCCTCTAACTAGAGTAACCAAAAGAAGAACGCTAAACAAGAAAATTCTGTATTTCACCGGTGGTGATGGCGTGGTGCGGTAAAGAAGAATAGTCGAAATACAACCGTTTCTACACCGACAGTCAAAAGGTGTGCGCAAGCGGATGAGAATTAACCTTACCAGCAAAGGCAAAAATTGTCAATCATCCCGTTTACCTGCTCTGAACCCAAAACTGTCCGGACAGACGTACTCTCGCGAGAGTGTGCAAATCTGTTGCCCGCGCCATCTGACAAAAATTCCTTTCGTCGACCACGAACCAACAGTCAAGACAAATAGTGTAAACACACAATATAGGCACCCCGGGTAAATGAATGACCATAATGAATGACTGACCCACAGATCATTGGCAGCATGACCTCTAAATACGTGATTTTTTATTAATTAAAGCGGTCTTAACACACATACAAAAAAGACAACAGTGCAAAAAAAATTGAGGCCGTTAATGAAAAGAATGTGTCACTTCAGATCCCCTTGACGAATCGGCAATTTCTCAAAATCAACGACTCCGATATCATGCTTTCCGCCACGCTTGCCTACGAGGCAGATAGAACCAACACTCATTTCGTGACTGATCCCCTTGCACATGTCATATAGGGCTAGAGAAGCGACGGAACAACAAGTTAACGCTTCCATTTCCACGCCGGTAGGTGATGTTGTCTTCACGCGAGCGAATACAAAAATAACACATTTTTCCTAAAGTACAAAAAAACACATTATTTTTTTTGTTTTTTCTTCACACCTTATTGAGCATGAATTTGACTTGTATGTCGGCAAGTGAAATCGGATGGCATAGGGGAATGAGATCCGGAGTTTTTTTAGCAGCCATAATACCGGCTATTCTTGATACCGCTAGTGCGTCGCCTTTTATGGTGTCATTATTGACTATGGCTTCCATAATAGCTTTTGTGACCTAGTGAAAGCGTTTTTTATAAAAAAATCTATGTCGAATGACGAAATGTTTTACCTGTATCTTAGCTTGCGCCAAAGCGACGCGGGTAGTTACCGATTTTCCAGAGACATCTACCATGTTCGCTTTGCCATGATTGTCAACGTGAGTCATGGTGGAGTAAAAGCGATTGCCAACCGTGACCTTTGTTTGCTTTGCATCGTATAGAAAAAAGGGTACAGAGGTTTTTAGTTTATCTGTAAGTTTTAAAAAAAGAGCCACAAATAATGCATGACATAGGACGAAAAAGGAGATGGACCATTTACCCACCGATCAATATCATCGGCCTGTTAGTGACTGTCATGAGTTGTTCTATGCCTGAAACAACAAAAACCGGATAATGCGTACTGACTTCAAAAAAAAGAAAAAACATAAAAATTTATGCAATGCTGAAACGTTAGTAAGAATTTCTCTTTTACACTTTCCCTCACCTGCGTGTTGTTTTTTCTTATTGTTGACTGCCTGACCGATGATCGTTTGCAAGTCATCATCGCTGGCGCCGCTTCGCATTGCATCGCGAAGCGACACTTCCGCGCTACCGTGAAGGCAAACCTGAAACAAAACAATATTTTGAAGTTGTTGACATCGAGGCATGGGAACCTTTAAATTTCCATCCGCAGTTATTCGAAGACGATTACAGGTGTTACAGAAGTGTTCTGACATTGAGGAAATGAATCCAAACTGTCCGATGGACCCTGGTATTTTGTACGCCTAAAAATTATTGAATGAGGATGAAAAATTGGGGGGGGGGGTCTTTCCTTGCTGGTGTCATTTGGATGATCCTGAAGACGATCAACTCGGCCAAAGTGCTCCGTAATTTTGAGCAAAGATTCGTGATACGGCACGAACTTTTTCATTGCAAATTCGTTGCCGGTAAAAGGCATAAATTCGATAAATCTGATATCCAAGTTCTGAAATGGGTGTCATAAAATTTGCCAAAACAAGATGATAGCTGGTTTACTCGATGCCTAGTCAGTTCCACAAAATCGACCACTTCATGATCATTTATCTGCCTCATGACGACGCAGTTGAGCTTAAAACTATTTTTTGTAGAAAAAAACTTTTTGCATGCTCAAAATTACCTTCAGCCTCTCAAAACGGGTTTCAGCCTTATCAATTGTCTTCCAGACTTGCTTATATCCTTTTCGGCGAGTCAGTAGTTCGTACACTGGCTCGTGAAGAGTGTCTATGCTTATATTCAGTCCCCCAAGCCCGGCTGCAAGCAAGCGATCAAGCTTTCCACTTAATGCAACACCATTTGATGTCATAGAGACTTGTTTGATACCATTCGTTAACGCGATACCCGCTGAAAAAATTAATTAATTTGTTTACGTATAAAAAAATTACGACTTCTAACTCACTAATAATCTCCTCAAGTTCTTTACGCATCGTTGGCTCGCCACCAGTCAAACGAACTTTTTCGACGCCAAGCGTTGCAAAAACGCGAGTGAGACGTAAAATCTCATCTACTTTGAGAATCTGGTCGGAAGGCGTCAGAGGAACTCCTTCGGCTGGCATGCAATACTTGCCTGAAAAAATTTTAATCAGGCCGTGCAGTGGTGTACAATAACACCTACACCTGAGATTGCATTTTTCAGAAAGGGATATTCTCAAATAAGAGTGAAACCGATTAAATTTGTCAGTCAAAGTCTTATTGCCTGACGTGATGGAATTACACCTTCGAGGGATGACTTGTGCCACAAAAGCGTACAATTTCTGCAAGCTGGAAGCATTCATCGCTGTCGAAAGACCGGACGGCCAGTGTGTTCGACGCGTTAATAATAGGGATGTTATTTGTACAAAACTGAGCACAAGAAATCATTGATCAATGGTGTAAAAAACGTACTGCCGACTGAGGGCTTTGCATAAATTTTTGTAACATGCATGCAGATACAGTTGTATAAATGTCATCATCCCGATGATGTTGTCTGGGGTTACTGCAGTGGAGGGGTCCCCCCTGTACAACATAAATCAAACGAACGGAAAAAGGAATTAATATCTCTGTTGATAAATAAAGCTGTGTAATGATTTGTTTTTCCAACTGCAATCCAGAATGTATCATTAATCTTTTGTGCCTTATTCAAATGACTATACTATATCTGCGCACTGACAAATAAAAGGACTAATTAACATTCATGTTGTCTTCCAGGAATCTGCTGAGCCAAACAAGAACGATTATCCATAACAGTCACCAACCATATATACTAAATTAGCCGACTTGTATGGAACAATAAAGTAATTCCAAAATCCTCTCGTCATACATCTATTGTTTCCAAATCCTCTTGTTGGAACAAAATGTAACATGTAAAGGTCGAGGCTTTCCGTTCAATTAACGTTAAGTAGCGATTTGAGGTGCTAAAGCGTTTCCGGTGACGCCATTTTTGCAAACGATTCCTGGTTGATATTTTTACATGCAACATAAAAGAAATTTTGTTTACAAACAATTAAACAACTGATTTCTAAGCAATGAGGTTTCCCGACAATATTTCTAAATACAGACAAAATTAACAGATTGCTCCGAGTGCTAATTTAGTGCATACAAATTAAAAGGGCTTCATCAACATCTTTCACAACACCATGCAATTTTTGCGTTTAAACAACGTTTTTTGCCCCGTTAACGCAACAGATAAACATTTTGTTTTTAAAAAAATGCTATAGTTTCTACTTTGTAGAGATTTGTCAGCCTAGAAGTCGTAGCTATGGAAATTGACAAAAAAGGCACAAATAAAAATGCTACGCCTCGTTACTTTGCGCTTTGTAGAAAAGTTTTAAAACACACATGCAGATAGTAATCCTTTTGGCTTCATGCCGGAATACACGTTGTATTATTTTGACGTCCGGAACCTTGCGGAGCCTATTCGGCTGCTTCTTCACTACAAGGATGTTAAATTTGAGGATGTTAGGTTCAATTTTGAGGAATGGCAAAGTGTGAAGAAAAGTAAGTTTTTGTGTTTCGCTAGAACTTGTATTACCATTGTCTGCAGGTATGCCGCAAGGTACTCTGCCGGTTCTCAAAGTTGGGAATCAGAAAATCTGTCAATCTCATGCAATAATGCGTTATCTCGGGCGCATCTATCGTAAATTTATTTTCAAACTTTTCATTTTGTTATTCACTATTTTTTAGAACTGACTGGAAAAACAAATCTAGAACGAGCAAAGGTCGATTCCATTGCCGATTTGTTAAAGGACAGCTATCAGCAGACTGCACCTTGGTTCTATATCCGCATAGGATTCAAAACAGGAGATTTGGACGAAGCCAGAGAACAACATTTCATTCCGATGATTCAAAACAAGCTTCCAATATTCGTAGCATATCTTAAGGAAGCCAAGTCGGGATATTACGTTAAGTCTGGCCTGACCTATGTCGATTTTATCTGCAGTGAGTACTTTGACAGCCTAAGAACCCTCGAGCCATCTGCCTTCAAAGATTTTCCTGAAATTACCGCCCATGTTGATCGGATCCACAGTTTACCCGAATTATCATCGTATATTTCCAATCGGAAGTAATAAATGTATACCCCATTGCCTTTGACGTATATTCTGAGACGAATAAAAATGCCAAATTTGTCTTTTTTACAAGATTACATATGGTAATACTGAATTGCGTAAGTTTGATTACGACAGATGCCATCATTGATGCTTCGCATGGCTCAATTCGTGCATTATGCTGAGCAGTTATCAAGTAATATGTAAGTAAAGGTACTCTGAGCAAAAGGGTGGATGAAGGTTAACGAAAAGTGACGTCCAGCCCCATAGCTGCAACGATGAATGCTTCTTGTTCGTCGACGTCTTTTAAATTGTATAAAGGGCAGCAGATTGTGTCGTTATGAACAAAATATTTATACCTGACTTCGGCAGGAGTCTAAAAAATTAGCGAATGTCATGTTATTGCGGGTTTGGTTGTAGGTGTTCAGCAGTTGTATCCTTTGCCAAAGCGATAAACTAGTGGCTTCCTTGCATTTTCTGTTTTTGTTTTCGCCATCAAATTGGAAGCGTGACGGGGGAGGGTTTAATTACACCGTCCCAATGACTTTGATCCCTTTTTGGGTGGCAAAAAAAAGTAGGCTTATTATTCGTGTTAAATATTTTTTTGCTGTCTGCTTTTCGGAAATCCGTGGCATAGCTCTCATTTGTATTCCATTTTTAGCATTACTGTTCGCCAATATGGTCGCGATTCACCCAGTCTGCGTTTTCCTTGGTCTCATCATCGTTGTGTCTGTTGTGAGCAGTGAAAAGGCAACAAACCAATTTCCTGAATACGTCGTGAATCCCAGGTAGGTGTTACTGATAATTATCTATACCTTTTCTGTTTACCTCCCTTTCATCAACTAGACAGATTACCAATTTCCGTGTCCTTGTAGATTTCGTCTGATTCCGGCCGCACCATTGCTGTCGTCTTCAACGCTCGAGTTCCTAGACGAGAGACAACGCCGATCAAATAGAATCGCTAACATGATGCGCCTGGGCCGCTCCGATCCAATGATGCGACAAAGCGAACATGCTGCACACAACGAGTGGAGCACCGATAATCAGTAATAATCAACAACGGCAAGACACAACGTAAAAAAATCTCTATTGTTATTAGCTGGTGAAAAATGACACAATGAGCGATTTGAACCCTCTGTTCTGTCTTTTTTTCTGTGGATAAAAGTTATCGATAAATAAACAGCTGCTAAGTTTCCTCGTTCTTTTTGCTCTAATCACACGTCGCGACGAGATTAAGTAAGAGCAAAGAGCACTGATTTTTGTCTGCCGTGATTTCTATTTTCAGAACAGTGATTTTTTGCAGCATAACATTTCTGAGTGCATGTCGCAGGTTTTTTTTGCTCTAGGTGAATGCCGAGATGATTGACACTCATAATACAAATCTCAGTACGTGGCATACGTGACGTTTTCGAGAACGCAGAAATTGCGTTCGTTTTGAGGGAAAACCTCATTACTCAAGTCAGAAGATGAATTGTCAGTGTGGGCACTCACATTATTTATGTACTGTAAGGGAGAGCATAAAACAAAGCGTGAAAGATATATTACCAGGTCATGAAAGAAAGATAACAAAGATTGCTCGCAACAAAGTCCATCTTCTCAGATCATTAAGCACGATGAACTCGTTGATAACTTGGCAGGCAGACTCGATATCATAATCCTTTGTTGACTGTTCTGTGCACTGATGAAAATATGATGGCCAGACATTACTCATTTTTTTAGAATTGAATGGGTGTTCACAATGTCATCAAGTGATTGCATTGTATTGCTTTGAACCATTCTACCTGAAGCAACAATGCACCTTGAAATTATATCCAAAACAATGCACTTTTCACCTCTCGATACAATTGTTCCCGGAATAGCATTATAACGCCCCATCCTGTCTGACGGATTTTAACCTGCTGACCTCTGACCTGACGGGCGGTACCTACAATGGAGTGATCGATTGTGATAGAATCATTTGTTAGTCCTACAGCCAAGACTGTGGTTGGTCGGTTGTCTCGGTGTTGTGCAAGGAATGATTATTAGTTTTTTTTCACGACAATCCGCGAAGGCGAGCAAGGAACGTCGGGCATCGGGGCATATCTAGAACTGCGATCAGAACTTGTCTGTATGCGAATCGTGTTGATCTTTGCATTCTGGGGCCTCCTCCTTGAAACACGGTAAAAAGGGGGAGGCACTCACTTCCGATCCTCCTTTATAAGCGGTAACTTGATACAGCCCCCCAGTTTACAGGTTTTACCTACCCCAGTTTGGCGTGATGTTCGTTTGGTCTGATAAAAAGTAATTTGGCCCTTTTCAGTCTGCAACAATGGCGCTTAACATTCGTGAACAATTCTCCACCGACAAGGTCATCACCAGCCGTCTGCTGGATCTTCCGATCGAAGGAGCCGTCCAGGCTGAGTACATCTGGATTGACGGCACCGGCCAAAACATCCGCAGTAAGACTCGCACGCTGACCAAGCGCCCGACCAACCCCGACGATCTGCCTGTCTGGAACTTTGACGGCTCATCGACTGGCCAATCTGGTGGCTCCGACTCTGATGTCTTCATCAAGCCCGTCGCCATCTACCGCGATCCCTTCCGTCGCGATCCCCATATCCTGGTTCTCTGCGAGACTCTGGACAACAAGATGCAGCCTCATCCTACGAACAACCGTCGTCGTGCTCAGCAAACGATGGAGGCCGTCAAGAACGAGCATCCCTGGTTTGGAATGGAACAGGAGTACACCATGATGGATATCGACGGACACCCATTCGGATGGCCCAAGAGCGGCTTCCCCGGACCCCAGGGCCCTTACTACTGCGGTGTCGGATCGAACCGTGTCTTCGGCCGCGACGTCGTTGAAGCTCACTACCGTGCTTGTATCTACGCTGGCATCAAGATCAGCGGCATCAACGCCGAAGTCATGCCCGGCCAGTGGGAGTACCAAGTCGGTCCCTGCGAAGGCATCTCGATGGGCGATGAGCTCTGGATCTCACGATTCCTGATCCACCGCATCGCTGAGGAATACGGCGTCGTCATCTCGCTTGACCCCAAGCCCATTCCTGGTGACTGGAACGGCGCTGGATGCCACACCAACGTCTCGACCGAGAGAATGCGCCAGCCCGGTGGATACCAGCACATCATCACGGCCATCGAGAAGCTGCGCCCCGCTCACGCTTCGCACATTGCCTACTACGATCCCACCGAAGGCAAGGACAACGAGCGCCGTCTCACCGGTCGCCACGAAACCGCTTCCATCACGAAGTTCAGCTACGGCGTCGCCAGCCGTGCTGCTAGCATCCGCATTCCTCGATCGACCGAAGTTGACGGCCATGGATACTTTGAGGATCGTCGTCCGTCGTCCAACTGCGATCCCTATGCCGTCACCGACGCCATCATTCGCACCATCTGCCTGGATGTCAAGAAACTCTCGCGCACGTACATTTCTCATGAAGTTGAGAGCATTCGCCAGCAGGTTCATGACGCCGACATCAAGGAGTAGAACAAGCTGAATGCGCCGACAAACAACCCCGCTGACTCACTTTTGAATTTGTTAAGACTCCATCTTTTTTTCGGCTTGAAAATCATTTTGTCGATCAAGAACAATAAATCTCGTTTTTTTTATTTTGTGCAAAGGGGAGGGGAAGTTAAAAAAAAAGAACCCTCAATTGACAAATGATTGCGAATTAAATTTGAGTGAACAATGCTCCAAAAACAAAACTAGACAACCTTGGCCAGTTTTCAGTGTTCGCACTTTATGATTGACATGAAGGAAAAAAAATTTGAAAAGCGATAAGAAAATCTACAGTTTGCCAGAAAAGGATTCCCTCTCCTTGCGAAGCGCACAAACAACACCCAACAGATTTGATCTTTGCGTCCCTTGTTCGTCACCAAAGTTCGCAATTTACCCTTGGAGCTGTCATGTTAGACATGTGACCAGCACTGTTGCATCATATGGGGGAATTCCGTCTGATGTGTAGATGTCACCTCGAGTATTTTACAAAAAAAAAATTAGTGATTAAATCATACGTCAGGGCGGTTCTCGTTTCTTTTGTCGCCGTCGAATCGAGCTTTCAGTCATCAATAACCTTTGTAACACCTTTTTGTACAATCAAACTCCAAAATATGATTCGCAAATTTTTTATGGCATTTGTAAGTCTAACGCCTACGTGAATCGCATACTACCCGAAAAAATAATCTAAAATAAACCAAAAGTGTAGGGAATCAAATTTTGCCCAAAAATGAAAGTGGGGTATCGATTGTTGCCGTACATGTTATCAGAAAATAACTTCAAAAAAAAACAGAAAATAACTACAAAAAAACCCAGAAAAGAACTACAAAAAGGACCAGAAAATATAAATCATAGTAACTCGTGGAACAGTGGCGATGGATCGTATCGGTGCCAGTCGGTTAAATCGGTAGGATCGATTAGTACGGTCGAAGGTAATCGTCGACGATATTCGGTGTATCGACGCCAAAGCGCGCGATCATTTGCTCCTGGCATGATCCTTCCTCGAGGCGAGTCATTGCCATCTGACACATGCCGTGGAAGTGAATCAAAGCAGCGAAAACGACGAAGATGTGGAACAGCTGATGCGATTGACACTAAATCCAACTTTGTATTTTTTCTACAGAAAAAGAACAAAAACCATTTTTCATTCTTTCGCTACCAAAATTATGCATTGGGCATAAAAAGTGCAATTAATCGTTTCCGTGAACGTTTGCGACATAAGTACGCAAAAAGAGCGGTAATTAACGCTAATGACTTGCTACTGATCATTATCATTTAAAAAACAAAGAATAATTTTCGGGCTGTTTTTGTGAACAAAACAGGGATCATCAATTTTGGAAAATGATTAAAACACGTTTCTATTATATAAAAAATTCTAAACTTACAAAGTAATCGCATTTCCCGGGAAAGAGACGTTCGGGGAATCGAAAAGCATATACAGCCGCTCCGATCAGGTAGAAAGCACCCATCAAGAGCAACCAATGCAGGAAAGCCTTGTCAAACATGAACTGGAGACCGTCGATCACCAGCATATGAGCCGCGGGAAACAAGCTGCTCAGCCCCATGGCGACGAAGACTCCAGCTCGAACCGGACGATACGCCGGAGAACCGAAGCGATCGAACAGCGAGACAATGAGCGCTGCTATGCCCAGAAACGTGATCATGCTCATGTAGACAATCATAGGAAGCATTCGACAGTAAAATCCGTAGTAAATCCAGGGAATGAACGAGCCTATGATGAGCATGGTGATCCCGGAGTAGTCGAGTCTGCAGGAGATTTTTTGGTTACAGGACATCCAGGAAAAACAAAAAAAACTCACTTGCTGAAGAGTTTTCCAACCCCTATAGAATGGCACTGCACCGTGTGGAAAGAGCACGACAAGCCGAGACAGCAGATGGCACCAAAGAAGAAGAATGAAAAGATTATTTTGTCAGTCCAGGTAACCTGCCAAGAAGGACGTAGACAAAAATACATAGCAACGGCTACAAATGCCAGGCATCCGTAAAGATGGGTCCATATATTTCCGGTTTCGGTGTGAAGTTTGAAAATTGATTGAAAGCAAGAAGTGAACGATGGTATAGGTGGGCGATGCCCTCGATGAAGGTACTCGTTGTCCTGCAACCATGGTGGAAGAAGATCAAAATGCTGAGCTTTCCAGGTAGCTTCCCAGATCCGACGCATCGCGGCACGTGTTCGATCGGTAGCCTGTCCAATACCTAAGATGCCAGGGAAGCAGTACTGGTCGCCATCGATGGGAAGGGTATCGTCGAAGGGAATCTCCATGTCAAAGTTCGAGCCCTGGATAAACTCATTGATGGCGTCGTTAGTGCGCGTATCGTTCGCGTCGTAGGGGCAGAGGCGGTAGCGAATGATGTGGTGGCGCTGGTTGCCATCATCCTATAACTCCGAAAACCATTTCTATTTATATATTCAAAAAAAAATAAACTGACATTAACTTTGTCATCGGTAACAATGAGGATATTCTTGTCCCGATTGGCATTCGGCATCGACCAGGCACGACGATGTCCCTTGCGGAACTTCGAGCCGCTGCTTGGGGCACAGCTAGCAGACGGTTGGGCATCCGACTGCACAATCTCGACGTCACCACCAAAATCGGAAGTTTCCTTCACTTTGAACCCTTGCTTCGCGAGGTTGTAATTGACTTCAGATATAGTTTCACAGTCATTTTCGTCATCCAGATTACTGACAATGGCATTGATTTGGTCGGCGACTATTGCAAGTGGATTTGTTAGATTTCTGAAAACATCAAAGTCCACTCAATATTCACACGCGTATAAAAAATTCAAATTCACCGTTCTTCGCCGACCTCGACGTCGTCTACCGCGGAAGCGTTAATCGTGCATTCCAGCGTAGACTGATCCGTCGAACTGTCCATGACTTAAATGACTTCTGGAAAAGTATAAATTACATCAAAAATATGTTAAAGAGAAAAACACGAGTTGTTGACAAGTGTCCACATGATGAAAATTTTTCGCTTTAAGAGTGCACAAAAATAGCAAACACTGGACTCCGTTCGGGGCAGAGTTATATGTTCGCGAATGAATGACCGGACCGGTTTTCATGAATGCTGGTAAAATCCATATCCTCCCTTGTAGTCGGGTCTCGACGATCGTTGGCAACGTTGAAGATAATTAAGCCAATTGGTCCGGATAAACTATGCGACATTGAGGCTTTTACTCCGGGTTCGTTCAAAACTTGTTTTTATATAAAAAGTTTAAAAAAATTGTAATTTTTTTTCTTTCAGACAAGATCCGGAATTTTGGCATTGTTGCTCACGTTGACCATGGAAAGAGTTCTCTTGCCGATAAAATTCTCCAAATGACAAATGTCATCAGTTCAACTGAGCGGCAGCAGTTTTTGGACAAACTTCAAGTTGAGCAGGAACGAGGCATCACCGTTAAGGCTCAGACCTGCTCCATGGTTTACAAAGTAAGTTTTATACGGAGTGGAAGATTGTGAATGACAATAGTTTTTAAGTCCCACCTGCTAAACCTCATTGACACGCCCGGACATGCGGACTTTAGCTTTGAGGTTGCGAGATCTTTGGCGGCATGCGATGCAATTGTGCTCCTCGTTGCCGCAAACCAAGGCGTCCAAGCCCAGACAATTGCCAACTTCTGGCTTGCTTTTGACATGGAAATTGCCATGATTCCGGTCATAAACAAAATTGACCTGAAAGAAGCAAAGGTGGAGAAAGTTGAGCAGCAGCTGCATTCTCTTTTTGACTTTCAAAAAGATGAGATCATACAAATCTCGGCAAAAAGCGGGTTGAATGTCATCAATGTTCTGGATGCCATTGTTGAAAAGTAATTTTGTAAGGTATTGATTTTTTTAATCGTGAAGGTTATAGGACTCACCCTCCAAAAGCAAAGCTGGAAGCCCCGTTTCGAGCCTTGATATTTGACTCTTGGTACGAGCACTTCCGAGGCGCCATCGCCATGATAGCTGTCAAAGACGGCACAATTTCCAAGGGGCAGAAACTCATGACCTACAGTTCTCAGAAGGAATATGAAGTCTCAGAAGTTGGAATTATGTATCCAAACTTGTGTCCGACGACGGTTGGTTTGTTACCTAGGTGAAAGTGTTCTTTTTTTGCATCGCGTGTTGTCCGTTCCCTTGGCTCGCTATTTTAATTGGCATGTGTAAAATCATGCCTGACTAAAGGAGTGTCATTAGAAAAAAAACATTTGTCAGCCTCAAGCCACACCATGTTTTACGCCTTATTTTTACTGACATTTAGTTAGTCATTTGTGTTGTTTTCAGCGCCTTTCGGCTGGCCAAATAGGCTATGTTATCTGCAACATGAAAACCGTCAAGGAAGCCTGTGTCGGTGATACTATTTTTGATTCTACTATTCTGGATACCGTCAAACCGTTCAAAGGCTTCAAACAGGTCAAACCCACGGTCTACGCAGGCTTATTTCCCGTCGAAACATCTTCCTACGATGACTTAAAACAAGCACTCGAAAGACTATGCCTCAATGATTCATCCGTCACTGTGACACCCGATCTCAGTCCTGCTCTTGGCATGGGATGGAAAATAGGATTTCTCGGCGTCCTTCACATGGAAGTCTTTTCTCAACGGCTTGACCAGGAATACGGAGCAAGCGTTATTCTCACTGCTCCGAATGTTGAATTTATTGCGGTCATCAAAGACAATGATACAATTCGCAAGAAGCGGTATGATTCATCTGTCTTTACAAACAATTTTTTAAATGAATTTTATTTCAGCTACAACGGTCAGGGCGAAATTCGTTTCTCGGATCCCAGCAAATTTCCTGACGTGTCGGATGTCGAGCAATTTTTGGAACCCGTAGTTCAGGTGACGATTGTCGTGCCCGTTGAGTACATGAACACGGTTAGCTCCTTGTGCGCTGAGTGTCGCGGAGAACGCGGTGACATCTCTATGATTGATAACGACAGGGTGCTCATCAAATCTCGTATTCCCTTGGCCGAGGTTGCTATCGACTTTTTCGAAAGGCTAAAGCGTGCTACAAGGTGTGTTTGCGCCAGCCTCGCCCTTTATTTTACAGTCATTTTTTTCCTTTTCAGTGGATATGCGTCCTTTGACTACGAACCTGACGGCCACCAACCAGCCGGTCTGGTGAAACTGTGCATCTCTATCAACGGCAAGACCATCGACGAGTTTTCCACCATAACTACTACCTCCCAAGTCATTCAGCGTGCTAAGATGCTTGTGGCAAAGCTCAAGCAGGTAGGTGTTACATATTTATTTGCCAGACCGGTTGTCATGCCTGTCCACAGGGGAGAGAAAATAATGAATGTGCTGCGCCACTTTTTTTACTGTCGTAAAAAGAATTTATAACATGTCTAGGGGCTTTGTTTTCTTGCATTTTTTAAAACTTTCATGTCCTACGGCAAGTTTTTTTCTTTAGGAAATTCCCCGCCAGCAATATGATGTTAATATACGAGCTACCACCGGAAATTCGACGAAAGCCATTGTTCAGGGCAATATCAAGGCTTACAAGAAAGACTTTTCGCAATTACTCAAGGGAAACTTTGGCGGCGGCGGCATGGAACGACTCAGCAAAAAGCTAAGCCATCAAAAGAAGGGAAAAGAACGCCTCAAGACGATTGGGCAGATACAGATTCCCAAGGAAGCGTTTTTGAACGTATTGCGGCAGTAAATTATTATGTCAAGGTTAGAGTATATTTGTTGTTGTTGTTTTTTTCTAGGTTTGTTCGTGCTAAAGTAGAAATATATGCATAAAACTAAGACTGCATGGTCTGTTCTCTTTTCTTTTTGTATGTCCTCGGGCGACGCGCTGATAACTTGTCTCGACGCGCTTTTTCACAACTGAGGCGAAGGGATTGAAGACATTGACGACGCAGCGTTGCCACGTCCTCAATTGCGTGTCTCTCCCGTAAGATAATCCCAATTGAAACGATGTGACTTTCAAGCACTGAAACTATATTGAGATAGTTGTTTTTGTTTATTACGCCCGCTGGTTATGTATCGATGAACGATGCAGCAGAGAGAGGGATACACAAAGTCGTGGTGTCGTTGTCCCATTTTCAGCGACCGCCTATTTCAACGTGCGCGTGCGATGACAAGTTTGTACGTGGCTGGCCTATTCAAGGGCATACGCAGAGCTGCTGTACCGATCGATTGTTTCTCGCATAATTCGTTGGTGTACTCGTTGCGCTGTTCAAAATGTTTTCCTCTCGATATATGAATCGATTGATCCAAATAATTGTGAAACAATTTTGATATCTTTCAGGCATGTCGGACCTTTTTAACGGGATTGCGAACTTGACCAAGAGTGTCACAGACACTCTCAACTCGTACGAAGTCAGAAAAATCAGTGACAAAGTGTGAGTTGATTTTGAACATCAAAAATGTTAATGACAGCCGATGAGTTGTTGTTTTTCAGACAGGGCTATGTAATGAACTTTACCGAGCCAGAGATGAAGGTCAGGGAAGCGACGACAGAAGAACCGTGGGGTCCGACACCCGACATCTTGCGCGAAATATCTGGCCTTACATTTCAGTACGACGCTTTTCCTGAAGTCATGACCATGTTGTGGAAACGCATGCTTCCAGCTTCTCCGCAGACGTGGCGCCGAACTTATAAGGTTCGAATTTGACTTTTTTTTGCATTTCTGTTTAACAATGCATTGGTTTAGTCCCTTCTCCTGCTTGAACATTTACTCAAAAACGGCTGCGAACGGGTCATTAGCAATGCTCGCGACCACATCTTTGATATGAAAAGCCTGGAGCACTTCAAGAGTGTCAACGAGCGTGGACGTGACGATGGAATCAACGGTTAGTTTTTTTTTACCAGCGCCTGTTGTAGTTTTTATATAAACAATTTGCAGTTCGAGCTCGGGTCAAGCAAATCCTTGAACTCATGGACGACGATGAGAAGCTGCGCACGGAACGTCGCAAAGCAAAGGTTGCCGGCAAGAATGACAAGTACAAAGGGTACTCGCGTGACGAGATGATCATGCAAGGCGCCGGATCGAGTAGCCGTTCTTTCTCGAGCAATATCGATCGTAGCGACAGGGGGGAGTACAGAGATTTTGACGACGAGTTGGTTTCATACCTTATTTATTCAGGTTTTTTACACTTTTTTTAGTTTTGACAAAAACCGTGAGGTGAACGCCTTTGACTTCGAAGACGGACGTCGCGAAGGATCTCCCGAGCTCGGTATCCGTATGGAGACCCCTACTCGCGCCGGCTTTGGCGACGAAGACGACTTTGGAGACTTTGCCGCTGCTCGCGGCTCAAAGTCCGCCACTAGCATTGCTTCTAGTGGGGCGGGAGGCCGTGTCCCGATATCCAATGATGCATTCGACGATTTTGGCCCGCTCAAGACTGCTTTGACCCTTAAAAACGATCGTATCGTTACGACGCCTCCGTCGGCGGCATCTTTGACGCCCCCGCTGCCGGCCAAGGCTGAAGTCGACTTGCTTGGCCTCGATCTGTCTGCTGTCACCAAGCCGGCCGCTGCTGCGCCTAATCTCGCTGGGGATTTCGACTTGTTTGGTATTAGCCAGCCGCCGTCTGTCATTACAACGGTCCCCCAACCGACGACGTTGCCCAAGGTAAACACAATTTTTTTGAGACAAGGATGATTGTTAAGAACAAAAATTTCAGGCCCCGGCTCAACCTGCCAATAATGATAACCTTCTTGCTGACTTCGCCTTTCCCACCGCCACAACGCATCCGCTGCCGGCTCAACCTCTCGCCCCCCAGCCTTTAGACTTGCTTACCAAGTCTACGAGTCAGCACGATGACCTCCTCGCTGGCTTTACATCGTCGCCCAGCATTCCCACAACTCCCCTTTCGCCGACCGTTCCCACGCTTGCGCAGGCATCTGCTTCCACCAAGCCTGCCCCCAAACCGGTCGCTAGCCCCATCCAGGACTTCGCAAACAAGTCGGCCCTTTGGAATGACCTTTCTGGCAGCATCGACCTGGACAACCTCCTTTCTACCAAACCCAAACAACAGATGTCCATGAACGAACTTAAAAATCGTCAGGACAAGCCGCTGAAATGAGGAAATATGGTCATGCTTTGTTCCCTTTTTCTTTCTTCCTAAATTTTGGCAATTTGTAAATCACTTATGGCTGTTTGTATATCCATATACCAATCACATTATCAAGGAAATTTCCATTTACTTTCTTATCTTCTATTTTTATAACTAACCCAGAGCGGGTGCTTTGGCTGGGTTGTTGAATTCGCGCACACTTCTGGCTACTTTTGTCTGGTTCAATTTCTGGTTCATGTTTTTTTTGTGTGCCTTGGTATGAGAATTCATGTGACGACAAAAATTATATCTTGATAAAAGGTCATTCTTATTAACGGCTGAAGTCGGATTCATTGCGGTTGGGTTCTCATGACAAAATTATTATTCAAAACCTGCGTTACAGTTTTTTTTAAGCCACAGACGGGAAAACAAGAGAAAAACAACTTCCCGGTTGGCACATAGGGATTAACAAACAGGCAAAATGAATCCAAGATGTTGCAAGATTTTTGTTGAACGTGGTTTGTTTTTTGTTTAAACAGCAAAAGTCAGCGGGTAAGTGTTTTTTTTGGTTTTGTTTCATTAATTAGCTTACTGCTGAATAGCGAGCTGCGGAAGCGGTGCTTCGACGGTGAGGACGCCGTCGGTTGACAGCGTTGAGCTGATCAGTTCCGGGTTCGTTCCGCGAGGAAGCATGAATTCCTGAAAAAAATGCAAGGCTTGCTTGTTTTTTTCTTTGCGAGCACAAAATAAGCAAACTCACTTGGTTGTACTCCCGGTAGACGGTACGCGAGGGCGTCTTTTCTTCATGCTTTGCGTGAACGAGCAAACGGTTGTCAACGGTCTTAACGGTGACTTCCTCCGGCTTGTATTGGGCGACGTCAAATCTAAAACGGCACTCGACATACATATTTGACATTGACCCAAAATGTGTCAAGTGTATTTTTTTTTTGAAACTCACCGCAATCGCAGAGTCTTGCCGTCGCTTTCATCCTTAATCAAGGGACTCTTCAGGTTGTCGAGGTACGGATCGTAACTGGGTCTCACGGACATAAGATCTCCACCGTTTTGCGCTGAAATACAATAGTGATTAAAATAAGCAATGCCGACCGACATCAATACGCGCATTGATGGTCTGTCTTGGTTTTAAGCTGTTGTCTTTCATGACATCTTTAAACCAGCATAAAGCGGCACATCAGCTGCTTTTGCCGGCTAAGGCGCTGTTAAAAGCAAATTTTGAAGCAACATATGGAAAATTTTTGTGCATACAAGTGGAAAAAGCTTATCCTTTTTGCCGTGAGTTTTTTTTGTTCGGTAACATTATTAGAAGGCTTTCGGGGGTAAAAAAGCGGTAATCAGCGGTTTGTGTTTTTTACTCACCATAATAACGGTCGGGATTGTAGCTCTGCAATCCCGAAGAATGGAAAGGACGGCTCACACTGCCTGCGCCGCTTCCATTGTTTGCCGGACGATAGCCTGGAAAAAAATTATTTGGCTAGCATTTAAAAAAAAGAAAACTTTGTGCAGCAAAGTTATAAACTTGCAAACCTTCAAACTCGCGGCGAAGACGCTGCATTTCGTCTTCGACACGGCGCATCTCGCTCTCAAAGCGTTCACGCATGCTGTCGAATTCGTTGTCAATGACGGAATAATTGCTACGCGCAACGTCGATTCTTCGCTCTCCGCTCATGATCCTCCTCTCTACAAAATCCCATCGTGTCTAATGTAAGGGCAGACTTTAGGAGGGGGCGATAAGGGGCATTTCGTTGTATATAGGTAAAGGAAAAAACCGCGAAAAATCCTGTCACAAAATGATATGCGCGGAGGAGGACAACACACTCGGGTGGGGGAATCAGGACAATTTCTGACTTCGACAGGATAAGGTATACACGCGTGTGTTGTGAAAACAAATCATTAATCCATCAGTCTTGCGCAAACTCAACAACAATTTCACGCGTTTACCCGTGATTGAGTGCACCGGGTTTGTTGATGGGTTATCCTTGTAACACGGAACGGTATGCGTGGGGCCTAACAGCATTCTCGAGAGTCTGATTTCGCACGCTATACATCTGTCTGGAGAATTTTTTTACAATACGTCCCTCATTGTATACCACCTAAAATTAGACCATGGGAAAAAAGCCCAAATCATACAAAACGTCCTTAAAAGAGCAAGAGTGGTCTTGCTATTCCCGCAACAAACGCTACAATAAATGCATGCCGGAAGAAATTTAAGTGATTCAGCACGGACGTGTTCTCCCGGTTTAACGATCTTGCATCTAGCCGCCGGCACACAACAAGCACAGCAAATGATTCCGAAGCATTAGCGTGAAAAAACAGCATCAGGCAAAACTACGTTGACTTGTTTTATCTTGGAATGAGCAAAGCGGGTAGTGGCGGGGTTGAAGGGGAGTAGAAAGAAAAGATAATAAATAGGTAAACAACACATATCACATAGTGTGAAAAAAATTATTTGCAAGGGGACTTTTTTATGCACAGCCATATAATAGTCCCTGTAGCACAGTTACTACTGTCGAAATTATTGTCAGCCAACAAAACAGATTTTTCGAGAAAGAAATTCATGTATCATCACCTCGCGGGCAGACTGAACGACTGAGCGCGTTATTGCTACAGGCTATTTTACGGACCAGCATAAAATCAACAACCAAAAGCAAAAGCAACATGAGAAGATTTTGTTTTAAAAGATGTTGTCTTTTATTTCAGTCAGACGACATCTTTGATAGTAGGTAAATAAAAAAATTAGACAAACCAAAACCATCCCGAAGGGAGCAAATGGTGCCTGTCTTCTGGATCAAATTAAAAAAAGAATGTATTACAATGTACCCGCCATCGATTGCAGCTCAGGACAACAAGGATCGGACAAACTATATAATCGACAACAAAGAGCCTGGCGCTTGGAAGACACCTGGAGTGCGTCCTTGTGACAGCCTGAAAGAATTTTCAAGCGCGTAGGTGATTCAAAGTGTGTGGCTCTCTTAGTTGTTGAAACCGCCACAAAACTTTTTTCATTTTTTGCATTGCGACATGGAAAAAAAATTGAATAGATGCGCATTGCTGCCAGCTGAGTAAATGAACAATTTGTACGTGCAAATTGATCGCGAAATTTGACTTTACATGCCATTTTTTATGTAAAAAAAAGAAATAATGAGAGTTGTTTGTTTGTTCAGCAGAAAATAATTAAATCAACAGATCATCTGTCAATCAATCGATTGTTCTAGAAAACGGTCTTTATTTATAACAAAAAGACGCTCCTTGACTGAGGGCGTGCAGATGTCGTCTCTGCATTCCACCAGGTGCGCAAAAAAAGCATTCATTTGTTGACTTTTTTGCAATGTGCTTATTACAAAAAATAAATAAATAAAAATAAGAAGCAACACGTGCAGGCTTGTTTCTTTGTGTTTGCTTACACCTGGAATGCGTTGTTTTAACTGTTAACATTGCTTATAAATAGCTTGTGTTTTTTGTTGCTCTTGAATAAGGCCGGTAAGCCCGTTGCCTAACCTTCTGCATACCAAAAATGAGCATGAAACATAAACACCGAATGTGTTACTATGGCAATGAGCGCAGAGATAAAGAACCTTGCCATTTACAATAGACAGGTCTTGGGATTTATTGGCTTTGGAACAGGATGATGAATTCAGAGCTTATTGCTGTCAATCGACGGCCTTCTCTCAAGGAGCTAAATCTTACGGCACAGTTTAACAACATAAACGCTGATCCTCTGCCTGCTTCGACGCAAATGAATAGCCGACGTTTACAACTGCGTACCAATTTGATGCAAAAAACGGCGTCTTTAAATCGAATCGTCTATCGACATTATTTGAAGAAAAACCATGAAAAGTGCTTTGAAATTATTCAGGTGGTTTTGTTTTTTGTGAATTTTTTAAGCATGCTCCCCGCTTTAGAAAATGATAGCAACGGAGCCAACTATGGCGTGCGAATTTGCCTTGATAACACGGGGGATTATTCGTTTGGAACAGGACGAAACAGAAGCTGCTTTAGAGGATTTTCTCGCCGCACTCCAGCTGAACCCCAGCTCGCCACGGTAAAAATGTTGCTGCTAAAAGACATTGAAGGTCAAAAATAAGGATTGCAGCTTGCTTTACTTGATTGGTCGAGCATACTATCTACTCGGCGAGCACAAAGAAGCCGTGAATCATTTTATGAAGGGCATTGACGTTAGTCCCAACAACTGGGTTTGTATTTTTCTTTTGAAGCAATTCATTTTGACATCACTTCTTCCAGAGAATGTATTTTTGGTGTGCAAGGGCACTATACTACTCGGAATCCAAGGACAAGGGTAACCATCTTGCAAAGGTATTTTTAACTCAGTTTTATGTTATTTTAAAAGAAATTTTTAAAGGCAGAAGACATTCTATCAAAATATCCTCGGCTGAACAAAAGCCCCCAAATTCTGTCATTTATTGGAAAGATATACATTGAAAAAGACACAACACAAGCAGCAATCGACGTTCTGAACAAAGCAATTGAACTTGAGCCTGACAATCTGGCCCTGCTCAACGAACTCGGTTCACTCTTTCTGCGCATCAAACAGGATCAAAAAGCATTCAGTTGTCTTGGACGAGCTTTGACTTACAATCCCACGCATTTGCCCAGTATTCTTGCTGCGACCACCGTACTTCAGCGAAATAATGATTACGAAGTGGCATTGTCCAAGTACAAGTACGATATATTTACGATATATTTCAGGCACCAGAATTAATTATTTATTTATTTATTTTTCAGGACTATTTGCGATTCATGGGATCAGAATGCAGCTATGTGGAATAACCTTGGAATGTGCTTCTTTGGCAAGGGAAAATACGTGTTATCCATCGGATGTCTTAAAAAAGCAAATTACCAATGCCCGCTTGATGAACGAATTTTATTCAATCTCGCAGTCTCGCACAGGGCAATGTACCAGTTTGCTTCTGCCTACCACTTTATTGTATCGGCTCTCAATATCCAAAACAAAAACGTCCTTTTTCTCATGACGACGGCCAGTAAGTTATTCTCAGACCAAAATCGTCATGAAAAAAAACAAAAATAACCCAATGGGAATGTTATAGTTATCCTCTGTGACCTGGACGATTTTGGAAGCGCCCGAAAAGCTTATCAACGAGCTTTGGCTCTCGATCCAGCTAACATACTTGTAAGACTCAACTTTGCAACTTTTGAATACAGACGGGGCAACCTCGGAGATGCGGCTACTCTCATCGAGCAGGTCAACGTAAACTCCATTCCTAATCGGGACACACTGGAAACAAAAGTATGTTTTTTCAAGGAAATGCAAAGAAATTTAATACCCCACCTTTTTTAGGGCATCATTGCTTCCATTCATCGGCTGACATCTTGTATCCAAAATACCGAGGATGCTGTTTTTTAGCTTAATGTCACACTTATTTAGACGGAAATCCGCGTGGGACGTAAACTACAACCTCTGCGGCTTTTCCTAATTGTGGTCATTTGTTTTGTACTTACCCCCCGGCATTACTATACATCTCACATTTCCGACGCCAAAAAAATATTTTTTTTCCGAATTTGACATCACGCTAAGGTAGGAACGTGTTTTTCTTCACAAAAGCTTCTCCTTCATTGACATTTGCATTGCCCATTGACATAAACACGACATGATATCAAACATTGTGAAAAAGCAGATCGATCTCGATGCAGATACTCAGAAAAAAACGGCTCACACCAACACAAGCATGTGATAGAGTTGCTTCGGCGGCATTTCGGCGGATTTTGCGTCGTAGTCGTTGTCGTAGACAGGGACGTATTCGGAAGAAGGCCAGAGGGGAGCTGATCGCTTACCTGGTCGAAGACCCCATCGACCGCTGGCTAGCGAGCGCTTGGCAGGGATCGTGACGCTGCCATCGGCTAGATTCGGGGTGTAGAACAGCGGCTGTGCGGAAGCCAAGTTCAGAAGCACGACGAAGAGAGCAAGGAAGATGAGATAGGTGTTTGTACGGCCCATTTTTCTCTTTTTCGTGAAGTCTGAAAAAGAAATGAGACAATAGAACTCTGGGACAGTCACGTAGCACTCGGCAAAACATCAAATGATCATTCACGTCTACTGGACGACCTTATTTTATTTATTCGGGACTCCATACAGGGACGGCACCAAATTTGTCTACCGAATTGGCACAAATAACCACCACATTACTGTCTTAAATAGACACTCCTTGATGTATGTAATTGTGCTTATGGGATCGACAGTTACTCCTGAATGCTTTGTCGTCTGTAGGAACAATCGTCACGCCTCCCACGTTAAGCCTCGAGGAAATGGCTTGGCTTGGTGGTTTGTGCATTTACGCCTCTCGTTTCAAATGCAACATGACCCTTTTACACACAGATTAGGTGAATTTTGCATGGCGGGTACGATTCGTACCAAGGCCAAAAAATCTTGGCCAAATTTGAGACATTCTGTTGCAGCTAGTATAACAAAATTCAGGAAAAAAGCTTGTAGAACAAAGGCATTGAGAAAAAAGTTGTCGTGTGGTGATGTGAATCAACTTTACAAGCAAAGAGCACAAAACCCCGTTCGTACATGGACAACAGGCAAATATTTGTTGTCTCTTCTTCAATGCCTCAATTGGCCCTTTGTTTAACCGATGGTCAATGATTCAGTTAGGTGCAGTTTACTACCACGTTGCTCTCATCATCATACCTTTTGTCACACACTTGAAATGATTCTACCGTTAGAGTGCAACTTTTTGTTGAAAACAATCCCCTAGGTTTGTTGCTGTGCCGTCAGGAATAAATATTATTCGTATGAATGGGTGCCAGACTTGCATGCTCAAAGCATGGCGGCCGGATAATTGAACACCGGGGCGAGTCGGGTTGAGTTGTCTTGCCTCGCCTGGATAGGTTACATAAGAAAGCCTTGCGCCCGACTGACTTTGTAATATGAAAGCAGAGACCCGCAATTTTGTTGCTCGCGCAACTTTATTAGAATGAGTTTTGAGGATTTAATGTGCAGTAAAGGAAGAGGATAGATAGCTCAGGCTGGGTGAATGTTTTAGGTGCAGTACGTACCATGTCGACATTTGTAACGCAGTTGAAAAAGACTCCAAAAATTGAATGCGAAATTGCCATTGGTAGGTCATTAATGTTAGGCTCTCTGCGTTGCGCGGTCGACTTTTGGGGACACATTTGCGGTAGTGAAAATCTCATTCATCATGTTTAGGTTGTCTGGAAGGACTTACCAGTGACAAATACTTGTCATCAATATCTCGAAGATAAGGACGTTTAACAACTTTGCAGCATCTTATTTTTCGGGTTGTCAGATGATCAGATAAGGAGCACATTATTTTTCTGTGCTTCCCGCACTCCTTGGCACTTATTGGCACTGAGGAGAAGCATTGCCAAAGAATTCTTCAAAAAGTCTCTCATTTAATATAAACGGTTTTATTCTTCGTAAAACTATTTTCGCTACCTTTACACCGATTTTTGCAGCAGGAAAAATGTTCACGGTCTCGGTCGTAAAAACAATGATTGCATTACAAGCTTTCTCGCCTTTTTTAGCTTCTTCTTCCATTGCGACTAAGTTTTTCATTCGGCTGTAATATATTAGTTTGTTCAACGTTTCTCACATTAGAGCACGCGTTTTTTGTTTTTAAATTTAGTTTTCAGCGTTCTAAAAGGGTCAGAGACAAATTGATATTTCTTCTCCTGTCCAGCTGATAATTTATTGAGCTATGCGCCTGTTCGGGAATAAGCCATTTTTTTGCCCTAACAAATATCCGACTACCTATGTAGTGATTTTTGCTCGAAAGGTGTTGAGTAGCCTTTTCTTCGTGAGTACTCAAAATTTGATCCCATTCGCTCGCCCCACCGCATACTCATTTGCATGGTGGTCAAAAACCTGTGCTTGCATTCAGGTGCCATTGTTGGTTTACCATTGACACAAACCGTTTTGACCAGGATTCAATTTCTCTCTTGCAAGTAACTTTTTTTGTTTGACAACTGTCATGGGTGAGGGTGAAATGTCGATTAACCTGTTGAAGCTTGTTTTGATTTTGGCAAACAGATGTAAGTCTAGTAAGTAGTAAAAAAACGAGCGAAACGCATTGGTTAAAACTAATTTAATTGTACCCAGCCATGGAACAAGTTGGTGGTCAGTTAAATTGTCTTCCAAACGTCGCCAAGTGTGAGTTAATGCCATTCGTAGCTGGTGAATGCCTAGATGCATGGATATCACATTTGTTCCCTTTCCATGCAAAATCTACTAACATTATCTGAAAAATCTCGCTTTCATCCCACAGATGGGATATTCCATGCTGTAACTATAGCACTCACTCGTTTGTACTAATTGCTGAAACTAGGCGTGTGCGTGAACAGTTTTTTTCTTCATCGAATGGAGTGTGTTTTTTCCAAAGAAATGAGCAACCCGCATTCATCTTTATTGCTGCCGCGCTTCTCGCAAATGGCCTTAACAATAAAAAACGGATGACTAAGTTTCGACAGGCGATTGTTGTTGCCTTATCGGCACCGTTTTTTTAAATTTGGGAAAAAATTTAATTTTGTACGTACATCAAAGTAGGAATTTCTCACCTCATTGGCTTTGCGATTCTTACTTTTGACCGGCCTGTAAGAAAGCAGATCGCAGCAGCTCACGGAGGAGAGGGAGAGAGGGTTAAAAGCTGCTTTTTTTGCGCCACTAATTATGCGGACCTATGTAATTATGACACATTGCGCGTCGACAATTGCTGTAACAATAACAGTCTCTCTGTCCTCGTTGGTAGCCAGACAGAAGGTGTCAAATAAAAAGATTCAGGAAGCGCCAAATTGACCAACCAATATCCCTCGATAACTCGATTTCTGAGAAAGGCTTTGTTATTCTTTATTTCTTCCTTTCCTTGTCTTGTCTATTTTGGTGCAGTCAAGTATGCAAGAGACCTGACGAACTCGTCCCTTTTCTCTGTGATAACGAACGTCTTTTACTTTACGTCTTTATCATGGGTATCGTTAAAGCGTGTACAACGAATTTATCACTATAGGTGACAACTCACGTAAGCACGACTATTTTTCATCGTTTTACGCCCGTTGTTATAACCTGATTCGCGTGGTTTTGAAGGAGCCAAGGATAAAATGGCAGTTAGTTTCGCTCGTTAACTGACCATTTGGTGTCTTGTTTTCACCGCACAATCCGCGTTATTTTTAACTGAGATATTGCAAAGTGGCTGACATTTAAGTTTTTGCGTCTCTTAACCGTCATATATTGTCATTAACAACGATTTGTCACGGTATGCGTGTTGCATTTGTGAGCCAAGGAGTCATCAGATCATGAGAAAGTAACAAAAAGGAAAAGTTCATCTCCGGTAGCGCGGCTTATAGGCATCACTTTAACTGGCCCGCTCTTTCCCAGGAACCAAAAGATTCTTCAGAACCCATCTGGTGGAAAGTAAAAAAATCAAGGTTGTGTGATTTGTCATTGTTTCTTCTTCTTCTTTCTTTTTCCGCTACGTGATGTAAGAAGACAAAACGTTCCCGTCTGTTCTCCTATGAATCGACGTAATACTCTTTGACTGAAGCATTTTTTAAAACTTTAACAAATAAATGGTAAATGTTTTTTGACTCATATTGCATGTCTCTGGAAGTTGACGATAGAATTTTTTTGTATTCTGACAACAATATTTACTCTTTTTTTTCCAGTGTTAAAATCATTTTCTGCTTTCTTTGACGCTTTTATTGCACATTAGCATACAATAGTTAAACAACATTTTTTGCCCATTCTATAAAAAAACGCGTTTAGCTGTTTATGAATAGCTTTGGTTTTTCTTGCTTTCTGTGCGCTCCCTGAAGATGGCACCCGTTTCAGAACAGCAGGAAAGGAACAAGGAAAATTTTTTTTGCCTTTGTTACCTATCACGCAATCTTGTTTTTTTTTCACTTTAGGTCAGGAGAAATTTTTTTTTGTAATTTTTTCTTTATGATTTATAGGCGCTTCTTCGGAAGAGTTTGTGGTCGGCATAGCTTTGTGGTTTTTCTTTGTTGACTACCAATATTTAAAAAAACATATTTTGCTCATTTCTTTTGCAAGGTATAAGACAGGCCGGCACGCTTAGCATAAAGGTCAGTGTGCTTGGTTTCCTGTTTTTTACTCATAATCACGCACTGCCTACTGACTTTTTTTTTGTATGATGTCGTTTGTGGTAACAATAAAAGTTTTTTCTGCCCGCCAAGGCAGGCACCACCTCACCTATTTTGCATTTCTTCAAAAAGTCCGATTTTTTGCTTATGCACTTTTTTTGTGCTTGCCTTTTCACGAGAACGAATGCAGACAGTCGGGGTTTTAAAAATCATCATTGGCATTTCTGGCGATAGTTTTTTTCGTGTTTGCGCAATCACCTTTCCCCCGAAAGCATTCGAACTTAGCGCTTGAGTTTTTTTGCGGTGTAATCCCCCCTCTTCGTGGGTTTTTAACTGCCTATGCTTTTTGTAAGAATCAACATGAGAAAAAGCAACATTGACGCTGGATCGGACGAAGGGACCGTTCAAATGATTAGCGGTAAGCTGCTACTTGTCTTTTCGATTGCGGTTCTGGGATGTGGCGTGCATAATTTGTCTGCATTAGCACCCGTTCAATTTTGCACTTCATCCCATCCCGTTCCCGGCTGGCGCCTAATTTGGGTTTCTTGTTTTCCCGTTGCAGATGACTTTTTCAATGTTGCATTATTTTTGGTACGAACGAAAACAATTCCTTTTCCCCCTTGTCTTTCACGCTTCGCGGGGTAATAAATTTGGTATATATCTCGTCCTTGGCACATACACACGCGTGCACGCATCTCTGATTGTTTCATCAAGTTTTGGCTTTTTTAAGCCCACTTTTTTCTCTGTTTTTTTGGCTGCATGGACAGGGCATTGTCACTTACTTTGACTTTTTATCTTGCCAGTCAGAACATGTTCGATCATGACAATGCTTTTCTGCTGACAAGTCGGGGAGTCCCGGCATATGCCCGGGTGTCTGCCTTTTTGACAGCAAAAAAGCGTGTAAAGTCGAGAGGGGCCACCCATCCTGCTTTGCTTTGAATTGATAGCGCACAAACCAAACTTTCTTTTTTTGTGTTAAAAACGGTTTGTTGTGGCATAAATTATCGCCCTTATCCCAGGGGTTGTTTTGAATTCATTGGGCACAATGCAGGCGTTGTGTCAAGCGTACAGTACGTTGTATGATTGTCACTATCGCAAACAAACCTGTTTTTTTTCTCTCCCCCTTCAACCTTGTTTCGTCCATCCATACCAATGTCGTTTTTTTGGCAATCATCCATTTGATTTTTATATCTGTTAGTTTTTCATAAACTTGCATGTCTTACACCGACCATAACGGTCAGACATGTGTACAAATCGATGACCACAACCTGTCGTTTTGATTACTTTTACATATATATGGGAGACGAAATCGCCGAGAAAAGACCCCTCCGAACCACGGAGGAACATATAATTTTCGCTGTGTCGGTGACGGTGACGGCGCCCAATACATGCACTATCAATTGCGGTGATCTTCCTTTTTGGCCGAGCTGTGTTGTTGCTTTTGCATCTCGATTGACCTTCGGCTCGATGTTTTTCGTCGTGACCACAATTCATTGATGGGATGAACGTCGTTGTTAAATTTTTGGCAATGAAAATTCTTGCTTCTTGTTTATGGTTTTTTTACTATTACACCTAATTTACATGTTTTGGCGGAGCAGGCACGAAGTTCTTCTCTTCGTGCGAGAGCGGGTGTTGTAACCTTTGAAAAAAAAGGCCCGAAATGACCATCGTCAGACATGATGATGATCGTGTCTAGCGCCGCGTTGACTGCCTTTGAAGTGGTTTTTTGAAAAGTCGCGAAAAAGCATCAGGCAGGTGCCAAGATTGTCTGCGCCGACGTTTCTTCGTGTGTACAATCGCTGATTCCCGAAACCGGCACTGTGCGGGTTAAGTGAGATTGCGGCAAAGCAGGTGGCTTTCTTGTTTGTTTTGTTCGAGTCGATTTGCAGTCGAGAGCTAACGGAACGGTCGGCTCCAGCGATGCGCTTGCTGCGTAGACATAGATTGCAAACGCTTCGTTCAGCGCGTTTTGTGGCCCAAGCTGACGGAAAGTAAGCGGAAGTTGCGTTACACGACAGATCAGCGAAGGCGACTCTCCAATGACCTGCTCGATATCTACAATACCCTGTGTCAAGTATTGTTTGTTCAAGTGTTGTCTTTGGGATGTACGTCTTCCGTTTCTTTTCGGACTTCTCGCATTAATCTCCCCCAAAACTGCCCAGTCGTCACCTATAGACTTCTCAATTTCCCTCCATGGCCATGACTCTATTCCGCATTCACGCATTTAAATATACACTTTTGCTCTGTTTAGCTGGACTTACTTTTTTTGACGGTTTTTGTCTGGTTGGGAGAAAAAAGAACGCGGAGTTGTATAATTTAGCTGTCATCTTCGACGGCACTCTTTTTCATGACTGTAAAATTTTGCTAGACTTTTGCGGTAGCAGGAGAACAATGAAACCGCTGACCTCGCAAAAAGTCATTTGCTTGCCGTTCATTAATCCCGGGCCTTCTACGGAAACATTTTGTCCCATAATCCAGCTTGACGGCAACTAAACCTCTTGGTTCACCACACTCTCCCCTCTCATATTGGTGACCAGGCAGTTTTATACAGTTTTACCTTTCCTTTTCCCGTTAGCATATATGCATACTAATAATAATCTTAGAAGTATTCGGTGGGTATCATTGCCTTCAGCACGGGTAGTGGGGGTGTAAAAATGTCATGTCAGAAAATTTCTCCTGCGCAATATTATTCATTGATCTTAATTCACATTTTTAAGTGGTAAACAATGAACAATAATTTGTTCACTTATCTACCTAACTTGAGGGAAAAAAATTTAAATGATGAGAATAGGTCATCCTATACTTCAAATTTCAAAAACGCGTTACGAATTATTCACAGATGAGAGATATTATCTTCCAATGACCAATTGATGATGTGGGGGAGGGGAGGGAGGGAACGTGGGAGGCTTAAATTTGATTTCTCCTATTTGCATACAAAATTGATTTCATAGATGTTTTATCTGGCTACTACTCACTTTCACCGATTTATCATAATGTTGTACAGGAAGTATGACTTTTTATTCTCCCTGAAGCCAGCAAAAAAACGGGTAAAAAGAGGCGTTCGCTCCCCAACAGTGCTGTCAGTTGAGTTACTACCATACTGATTGACGGTTAATGACGCACTTCACGCTCCTTTTTTTGGCTCCGTTTTTTTGTTTCTATTTAATTGCAAACTTGTAATTTTAAAACTTTCAGATGACGTTTTAAAAAAATAACAATTTCCAGGCAACTGTTGTGTTATTGTATTGTACGCTGGTTCGGTTGTTCATTATGTTTTAAACAGTGTTTTCCATTGTTTCCCGTTTTCTCTGGACCTAATTGCGTGTGATAACGCTATTCAATGCGTGCTCGCCCCCTACCAATCTGAAAACAATCAATTTTTTACGTTAAATTCATTTTTCATCATTTGTAGCTTTTTAAGCATGGTTGAAAAAAGTTTGCTTTTGCTGAATTACAATCACCAATCGCGTTTTTTTCAATTTCACATTTTTGATGTCAAAAAAAATATTTTAATCCACAGCAAATGACTCTTTAATTAGATTTCAGGTAAAATGCGATCTAAGGTGTTTATCGTCGGTCTTATCTGTCTGTTTTTCGTGAATGTGGTGAGTCAGAAGCTGTCGGAAGAAGACACGCTCGAAGGAAGCGCCAATTTGATCAATCCCGATGACGAAGATTTTGAAGTAAGCGTGATTTTTTTAGTATGATTCATCAAATAATTATCTATCTTTTGAAGGCGTCTGGCGCTCCCGTTGAAGAAGAAACCCCCAAGCCAACTACCGTCAGTCCCGGTGTTGTTGAAAAGATAGACAACCAACACGAAGTACTCGACGTACAAACAAGCACTGATTTGACGACTGATAGCGCAACCATCCCTGTTCCTGCTAACTATGGAGACAAGGAACACATTCTGATCATCGTAATCATCGCTATTGTTGTTCTCATCCTGGCGCTTTTCGTTCTCGTCGTTGTCTGTCGCAGGAAAAAGGCCAGCCGTAAGTTCCAAAACAAAGGCACAAAAAATATGATTTTTTTACAATGTTTTTTACAGAAAATGCGGAAGGCTACACGCAGGGCTCACCGCGAACGGATAAGGACTTTGTGTAATGATCTTGGAGACAATCGACATCTACGCCTGCCAATCACATCAGATGCCATTCATCGCTCTAAAGCGTGCCCTTCTTCAACACCGTACACGACAAAGCTTTAACGCAGATTTATTTTTGTCTGCGTTTGGGCTGCAATTTTACGTTTTTCGAACAAAAAACTGATTATTTTTCTCATGTATGGAAAAATTGTTTTTCAAACCTTGTCTTTGCTTTTGATTGTTCAACTTCTCTCAAAGTTGTTGTAGTCGGGTAATGTGCAGCGCTGATGCACAGTTTCCGCCCTCGCACTTGTTCCGTTCTGATGATAGACACCTCCGCTCGCCCTGATTCTTCCTTCGTTCCTTATGTTTTTCTTAATACGCAAACCTAATGCCCTTTTCAGTTTTTCTTTGGCAATTTAAATGAATCTACTAATTTTGTATGACCCACGTTGTTTCGTTGAATCATGCTTTGCTAGTGTTGTATACCAATCCTGTAGCGTCTAATGTATAACCATGATGTTATACACTCCCGGTAATTCCATATCACAAGGATTGGGTTACTGCTGTTAACCTAATAATAAAATTGAAAACGTCAAGTATGGTCATCTTATAATAAACTAATTGTATTTGACTTAACAAAAACAAAAACAAGTAAGAAAGAGCAAAAATAACAAAACTCAATTTGTAAAGCTACGAAGCTTTACGGCTGGCAACCAGTTCCCGCATTTCATTCTGAGCCTCATTCACCGATCGCAGAATCGATTCCTTTCGCTCGTCGATGGCTTTGACGTCCTGCTGGATCTCTTCGACGACCTTCTGCATCCGGAGCTGTTCAGTGTCTTTCTCGCTGAGGATATACGCATTGCCGATGCGGTAGTACATCTTGTGATCGGTTGGATGATCGCCGATGACGCTCTTCACAAACTTGGCGGCTGTCATGAGCTGAAAACAGTTCAAAATGAGCAAATGAAAAGCATAATCAATGGACTTACCTTTTCCTTCATTTCCTTGAGCTCGGCATCGGAGGCCATCATTCGCTTGGCATCAAAGACCTTTTTTTGCAGGCGAGTGAATCCCTGTAATCCCATCGTATTGACAATCAGAAAATAGCAAACCAACCTCCTTCACTTCGTTGTCGTAACTCGTATCACTCATTTTGATGGCAGAAAGACTAAAGAAGGTATTGCAACTAAAGAGAAAATGAAAGCCACTGATTTATAAAAAGTCGGATCAAATTCTGCAAAAAAATTTTCGTTGCGGGAGTACACGAAGTGCACTTGCTTGGCGTTATAAACAGTTGTTATAAACTACGTTGCCTTTCTCTGGCTAGGTTATGGCTTCTTCCGGTGCTAATCTCATTTTGTATCTCATAATCCGCAAAGACCTCATCACCCTTCCTGGATGGAGTGTTGGATCGGTTATTACGCAAGGTGCTCACGCTGCTACGCTCTGCTTGGAAACTTTTAAAAACGATGAGAACGTCAAGAGTTACCTCGAACCCCAGAATCTTCCCAACATGCGTAAAGTCACTCTTGAAGTACGTATTTTTTTTTGTTTAATCTACTGATCTTTTTTCAGGCGAAAGATGAGAAGCAGCTTCAAGATGCGGCCACCAAGCTTCGCAACAACAACATCGACTTCGTGACCTGGGTCGAAGATGGCATGGATGTTTGCCTCGCCACAAAGCCGATCTCCCGTGAGACTGCCAAGCCGGCACTCGGTCGGTTCAAACTGCTTCGAGATCTAGACTCATGATTTTATTTGTTAACTTATAATGTCTTGTTTGTCGACTGGTCAGGCAATATAAAAATTCCTTATGATAATATGGAGGACGATGGGACATTAAATAAGTTCAAACACTGTTGATCTTCAATACATTCGTTTACTTTTTCATGTTATGCTTTCAGTTTTCTTCAGAAATGCTAGACGCGTCGCACTGACGGAGGTTGGCAGAAGTGACCAGAGCTCTTAGAGCGAATGCAAGAATGAATATATATGAGCGCCATTCGTGTTTTTTTGGCTTTGGAATACTTCCTAGATTCTGATAAAAGCGGGCTAATTAGGGCAATATAACGTTAGTAGATAGTGACCTTATTCAAATTTTTCTATCATGCATTCACGTTTTATGTAAATTTAAATGTTCAGACAGATACTGCCGAGGTTTAGGTTTAACATCTTCTTGTTTGAGTGTATCACCCACCCCAGTTCAAAGCTATGTTGATCGTTTGAAAGCTATTTGCCCGTTTGTGATGTTCCATGCTCGTGTCTAAAAAACAGACATGAGCATTGAAGCGTTCACTGCATGTCTGCCTGGCGCAGTTTTGTGCGTCTCTCCTTGTGCTTCCTGCTATTCGGCACCTTAGTGCAAGCTTGCTGATCGCGCAAGTGTACTACACTTTTTATCGATTCGGGCACCGCTTTAAGGCGAATATTAAGCTATAACTTTTCTTCGTTAACGTTCGTTTTTATTTCGCGTTCATGTTATTTTCCGGGATTTGCAAATCTATTTATGTTTTTATATACTTTATTACTTATAGGCGAACGCCATGGAAAACAAGGAAAAAGCCGCTGAGCCGGGTAATGGAACTGCAGATACGGTTCCACTTCAACCACTGCCGGTGAAGACAGCAGGCCCCCGTGTCGTACCGATCCCCCCGATTATCGATGAAGACGTGGCTGAGCGGTTTTACGCCAGGTCTGGATCGAACGAAGAATCTCCTTCACCATCGGCTGACATGCACCTTATTGAAAACAAAACTTGCACTGTGAAGCGGCTCAAGAACAATGGTGGAGTGGTTCAGGTCTACTGCATCGAAGGCGAAGACGATGAAGAAGACAACGGCAGTGAATCTGGAAGTTCTGATGGCATGGAGGTCGATTCCCTGGATTCCGAGTCCATGGATGTCAGTGCTGCTGCCGATGATACGGTTCAAGCCTCAGATCCTGCTCCGATTCCTGAAAAGGAGATGATCGCTGGACTTGAGCCCGAAGCTGAAAGTACAGACGATGAAGCACAAGGCGAACAGACATCGGTGAATGATAAAGAAGACATGAATAGTGCCGATACCAGTGAAAAAAGTGACAACGAGGAGTCTGATGAAACCAAGGTTCAGGAAGAAGAAAGCGAAGTTGCCAAGGCTAAATCCAAAGCCGACGAAATCATCATTGACAAGGCCACCGGACTTCCTCTGTACAAGATCAAGAACGTGAGTCTTGCAATTTTATGCATATTTTTATGAAACCTTTTTATAAAATCTTGTTTTAGAAACCGGGGCAGGCATTTCCCAGAGTCGGTATCCGACGTCCCACCGATGTGGACAAACCTCGGAATCCTCTCTGGGGCGTTCACTGCGTCAACTGCCGAAACATGATTAATCCAGCTCCAATTGTCAAGTGCATGGAGTGTAAGATTCCGAACCCATACATCTGCGTTCCTGTTAGTCCATGAGACTTTCACAGTTGTCATTAATCATAAAAAATGTATTTCAGTGCTTCCGCTGCGGCGTTGAGTTCAAGCGCCACAAACGGACTCACAAGTACATGTTTATCGATCCCCTCGGTCCGCCTGTCTTCAATCGTCACAACTTGCCTGAAAAAGTTGGAATCAAGGAAGACATGGCTCTCCTGGATCTACTGCAAAATTCTGATCGCGAGCGTTGGTTGGTTACTACGTCTGTATTCATTCAGCACTGTATTTAATCTTTTCCAGGGCGGAAGACAATCTCGCTTTTCCACATATCTCCTACGACGATGCTCTCAATCGGCTCGAAGAACTTCTCACAAGTGACGTCGGAAATTACGTGCGGGCGATGGATCCGCTTTCCACGTTGCACAGGCCTTTATCGGAAGAGCATGTCGAAAAGCTGACACCGTCATTCTATCCTCAGGACATGTTGAAGCTTCGCAGCGAACTTCCGAAACCGGCAAATCGATTTTCTGATTTCGCAGAAGCTGCCAGCGATTGCAAGTTATTCATGAATGATGGTCCTTGCTCGAGTACCGAATCCAAAGCAAAGATGGATGCTGCTACGTCTTTGATCTCGGAGGCACAGTTCAACAATGTTCTCAAGCGCCTTGAAGAACGGGCTGAAACTGGACAGAACAAAACCTGCTTCAAGTTGAACGACAAGAAGCCTTCTGACCCTGTTAGAATCCTCAAAACCTTAGAACGCCAACGTGCTGAACTTTTCCGCGAAAAAATTTTAATCGTACGTGATTTGTTTGTGGTGCAATTTTAAACTTTTCTTTTAGCGCAAAGAACAACAAGTTAAGAAGCCTTTTGCTGAGCCTGATCGTGATTCGAAAAAGCGGAAGACTCCTCGTCGTAATAAGCAGCGTCGTCGTAATCAATCCAAGCAGCAGGAAGACCCGAATTCCGATATTGAACTTCTGAAAGAGCTGGTAATCGAGGAGCAAGCCCATCAATCGTTTAGCGATTCGGAAGCGGTACGTGATGAACGTAAACTGGCTCGATATTTTCTGGAAAAGGAGATGGAAGAACGCGGAAAAGAAAAATCGGCAACGCCAATCGTTCCACCTGCTCCAGGACCTTCGAAGTCTTTTCTTGAGGAATCTGATCATGAAGAAAGCACCGGTTCAGAAAGTGAGAGCGACTCTGACGAAGAAGAAACTGGCGAGAGCACCAGTGATGATGAAAGCGGAACCGATATGGACGAAAGTGAAAACGATTACAGTTTCAAGAACTTTGACAAAACTCTCCAAAAACTTCACCTGAAGATGGGATTCAAGCCTGAGGATGACTGGGGCATCGATATTGATCGACAGTTTGCCGAAGCGCTTGACAAGAAGGACAACGATTACCACAAGACCGATTGCACTGCTCCGAACTGTCTGCCTGAGCTCGCCAACCCGGCAGGCTTTGTTCCGCTGCAAAACGTTCCCTCTACGCGTGGTCGGTCATTGATCAAAGTCAACTACCGTCGATCCATGAAGTATGGTCTTCGTAACTGGACTGCCACTCTGGTTGTCGATCGCAAGCCATTGCCTCATCCGCTCAACAAGATGGCTCTTTCGGATCACCTTGGTACTCAGCCGGACCCTACCGACAGTCTCTATGGAGTCTACAACAACGGACCCCTTGAACTCACGGATAAGCGCGGAAAACCTTTGTTCACCGAAGAAGAATTGACAACACTCACGTACAGTTCAAAGCGCCAGGACTTCGACATCGAGAATATCAACGACGCCGAGCAGATTATGAATACCGGGTCCAATGTTCGCCGCATTCCGATTGGCTTTGATACCGGTATGCTTAAACTTAATTGGTTTTTTATATCATATGATTTCCTTTTAGCGGTTGATCGATGCAAGATGAACGGTTACCAGCGTGTTATCAAGCAGAGAAACGCTTACGCATCTTTTGCTCGCGAACACGAACTATTGCCTGGCTTCATGAACGTCACCAAGGTTTGTTTAACAGAGGCTAAATTTTTTTAGATAGTTTTTAATTTTTAGCAAAATCCCTATCCCATTGGTCAGTATCCGTTCCTCGACAGCACCTTCAGCCGCCACGGCATAAGCGATGTCGCTGACAAGTACCGCAACGCACTGGTGCCAGCCATGCAAGTGGCCACGAAGCCCATGTTTAACCATCTTGTCCATTCCATTGCCAGTAAGTTTTGACTTTTCACAACATGATTTGTCTTTATTTATTTTGATTATTATTTTAGAAGTGGAAAAAGGCAAGAAACGTATCACGGAGCTTCAGAATGAACTGAATGCTGCGAAGTCTACGCCGAAGGAAAAGTAACGCTTTTGCTGATTTTCCTTTTATTTTTTGATATCAGGTATTATAATCACGACCTAAGAAATTGTCCGATCTGCCCCAAAAATAGGAAATCAATCTCAACTGCTAATTCCGCCGCACGTTTTATGCCCACAGTTGTCATCACTTTTATCCCTAATATTCTGATTACTGTTGTGCTTGATTTTACCCTAAAGGGTTATGACTAACAAAGAATGAGTGATTGAACTGGACAAAGGGTATAATTGTAAACTTTGGTTATAACTATCGAAGATGTTGTTCATCAGAACAAGTAAAAATTGTACTCGACGACTTTCTTAACGTCCTAATCATCCACGTTCCGTCACGTCGAGTCAACAACGGACGGCGCCTTCGAAATGCAGTCCAAGAATCGCGCAGATGTTCTGTTCATGCCGTCAACGGCGATGATGAAGATGCCAAGTCGGATGCAAACGTCATCGTTATCGATGATTAATGTTTAACGATAAATTCAAATTCAAGCATTTGCGTTCCTTTGATTGATAACGGATTACATTTTGTTTTCTAGTGATTAGTTGAGTTTGCTGTGACCTGTAGCGTGCTTCAAGCGATCTGTACGTGCTTGTTTAGGACATCGATGATTTTCTAGTTCCAGTGTTTATAATCAGTGTTGTCGGGTTACCCGACCCGAAAATCCCGGGTTTCGGGTCGGGTAACCCGAAAATTTTGGGTTCGGGTCGGGTAACCCGAAATTTTCGGATTCGTGATCGAGTTCGGGTCGGGTTACCCGAAAATTTCGGGTTTGGTTTCGGGTTCGGGTCGGTTTAGACAATTAGATACCGATATAACATCCGAAAGGTAGAACCAAATTTGTTGTGACAGGCTTTGGCTTAAACACAAATTACTGAAAAAAATATTTAGCATAATTATGACACGTCACCGAGAAGAAACAAGTAGTAAAAAAGTTTTTTTACAGACTATTGAATAATAATTATCGTAGTCACGGTTGGGGTGCAGACTTCAGCGTTGCGTTCTGCGTTAGGCTGTCTCTTTTGGGGTCTCAGGGTATGTCATAGGTCCGCCACTGAGCTGCAGGCCACACACCGTATCGTGCGTTGGTTCTTACTCACGACTGGATCATGATAATTCTTACAAAGTTTTTTTTCCAAAGTACTTTTTTCGCAATTTTTTTGATGACGTTTCTGCGGTCAGTTGTTGTCGTCCGCGAGTATCGGAATCATTGCAGTGAGACTTGATGTTGCTTTTACTTTTCAGGTGCATTGTTGAGTACTCATATGATAATGATGATCCATTGGATTTTCCTCGAAAATAGCTTCACTATTTAAAAAAATTTCTGTGCCGAAGCTGTAAGTGCATACGATGAAGCACTGATACAAGATGAACAGCCACAGGCAAATGATAAAGAAAGCTTGAATAGTGAAGAAAGTGACAACGGAAAATTATGTAGTACCCAGACAAGCAAGATCGGCATAGCTTACTCACACTTTGTAATTACATCACTTGTCTGTAACCCCATCGTTATTTGCTTCTGCTTGGTCTCAACTCCCATTTGTGCTTATCAAAGCAAAAAAAACCCTTTATTCATTTATAAAACAAACAAATTGGCACTTAGCCCTCAAGGGTCGGGGCCGGGTCCCGATTTTTGATATTCCTGGTTAAGGAAGTAACAGACTTTGGACGGAGGTAAATATGCAAATGACGAGCGAAAAACAAACAAATATTGCAGCTTCAAAATGGTCGAAAAAAGTTTCCCGCGTTTTTTTTTTCGTGGTAGGAGATCTAAACCGTCGGTTTTGTGATAACTATTCATTGTTACTCTTCATTCATCGTGTGAAGATGAACCCCAAACCGGATTCGTCGTCAACATTTTTTGATGTCAGGAGAATCAATTATCAGTAGTTAGAATCGTACCACAACAATGGTAGTGAACTTGATCCGTTGACATAGAAAGCTCGATGATAACGACGACCGGAAGCGTCTCTTTGAACTTCATCCGTGTTGCACATCCGTTGGTTCCATTCTCATTCTTGTCCTTCACTCAGCTGAGTGAATCCCATGCTGCTTGACCGTATGTCTTTCGTCTCCGGTAACCGTACGTCACCATCCATGACCAGCCCAACCAGGCAAAGCCAGATTGGGAAAGGAACAGCCCCAGTTGACTCCAATACCACGTTAGAGGTTTATTACGTTCAAATAAGAAATAAATCCCGTTATTCGATATGGGTTATTTCATTATTTTTGTGGGAATTGAAGACTATGCTAATGTTTTTGCTTGCGCGAGGCTCACTGTTTTATATTCTTAATTTCGTGAAGCGTACCGCCCTGCACGTCTTTCATGTGCGACGCACACTTATACTATTGCATTTTGCAAATATGCTCGCGATCGCGCTCCGAGTCACTTTTTTTGTGTCGCTTTCTTTTTTTTTTGTTGTTTTTATGGTTTTATGACTCATTTACGACTTTTTGTTTGCTTCCGCGTGACGTGCTTTTTCGGATTAGCGATGTTGTTCTTATTACAAGTAAGATTTTTAGGTATGATGTCGACGAACAACAAAATGATCGAAGAGCGTCTCGATGTCGAAGAGCCTCAGCGAAAAAAAGCTAAGCAGGCGAACTCCACCCCGGAAAACAACGCTGAGAAGGAGGTTGAGAAGATGGATCAGAAAAATGACGTCGGTACCCTTGAAGACAAGTTCGAACCCGATGAGGTTTGTATTAACTTTTTTTCTTAGCATGTGAGCACCAATGGACTTATTCGTTCACTTAACGTAATAGTATTCTGCTAAGCACCGCGCTTGATGTTTTATATGTATCTACTAGTATTTGCGGTTGTTTTTCAGGACAACAACGACGATTCCGTCATTTTCATCGGCGAAATCATTCGCTCGACTACTTCCAACTCCACTCCCGCGATTGGCGTGACCGCTAGCATCAAGGAAGTCGAGAAGAAGGATCAGGAGGATGAGCTCGAAGACAAAAAAACCACAGATGAAGCTGAGGACAATGTCGAGAAGCCCAAAATCAATGGATGATCTCATTTTTCCCAAAATTGCCGTTGATGTAATTGCCGTTGGAATGAATAAAATATTATCGCAAATCTTCAAATATGGAGGGGAAACCCCCAACTATTTGTGACAGCTTTTCAAACGCTGTAAAACTGAAGGGCAAGAGTGAATCATCCATAGGTTGATATGCTTCGCAGCTCGTATTAGGTGAAGAATACCCGGTGGTTGCTAAGTGTGTCTGAAAGCGATGCAAAATAGGAAAAATGTGTCCTTCGGTTGAGAAAAGCAGTTTTTCTTCGTTGATATTAGCTGGATTTTCTTCGTCAAAGAGCTAAAAAATGAAGGTCTTTGCATTCGCTTTCAAGAGAAAAAACGAACGAGATAGAGGTATTTGCAAGTCTCCGACAAGAAAAAGGATTCCATTCTGTCTTCTAGTGATTTGTCAAGCACACTATGAACAGTAGCGTACCCGCACGCGACTCGGGTGTGCTTATTGAGGGCATTGATGATTTCCAAGCCCACGCGTTGATAAAATGGACTTTTTGTTGCACGGTAGAGGAAGTATGTGGACTCGACAAACTCGGGTCTTAGGGGATAAAAAAGGACTTCTGGTTGTCTGAAAAATAATAAATGAAGTATTTTTCATTAAATTGTTGTGACTTGCTTTAGTTGCCAGTTGAATCGTTCTGGAATTCCTTCATACTTTCTCCAGAGTGCGTAATAAAATCCATGGAGCCAGACGGCATCGTTAACGTCACCAGCAAGTACTTTTAAACCCGAATGACTTGCCTGTAAGTACATTTTGCAATTGTAAATTATAAAAAAAGAGTACCTGAAGTGAGTCGACCCATGTATTGAGAATTGACCCGTCTCGCATGTCAACATTAGCATAGAAAGGCAAGCTTGTAGTTCCACCGCAATCTGACTTCAGCTGGCGCAGATGCTTGTCCAGGCTTTCATCCGATTGAGCGTATTTTTCGTAGTCACTTTTTGATCCAAACATAATAAATGATTTGAAGAGATATTCGTAGAAAGAATCAATACCAGCGCCAGTGCCAGAAAGCGTGCCTTTCCAGAGGCCGGATTGCACGTCAATTACATTTCCTATAAAAATCATAAAAACTTATGAACCTTTTGTTATGCCTAAAACGTACCCAATAAATTGGTGTCCTTATTCCGAAAGTCCCATAGCTTAGCATTGACGTTTCTAACCGTCTTTTCAAAAATGTTGTCATCCAACAACTTGGAAAGAATTCCGAACTCTAATAGTAGAGATCCGGCTCCAGCAGTGCAGGTTTCGTTGATTGTTCCTGGCAATATGCCGTGCATTAAATTAACTCTCGGATAAGGCAACTTGGTTGTTGTGTTTTCAAAGGCCACCGAGAGTCTGATTGCCAGATCGTGTGCCATGGTTAGGAGATACCCGTCGTAGTCTTCCATCGTAAAATCACCGAGATGTGGATTTTCATTTGTCAAAAGCATGTGGGTTGATAGCAATGATCCAATCACCCTGGAATGATTTCTGTCGTTGTTATTTTTTATAAAAAAAATTAATTAAGCTACCGGATAGTTGCTTCAAAAACTTGGACCGTGACATCATTGTGGAATGATACATAGTCAATGACGAGTCTCACAGCATTGTGAAGCTCTGTTTTGTTACCAAATATAGCGAGAGAAGTCAGGGAATCTATCTGCAATTGCAATTCTGATTATTCTATCATAGAAATTTAAAATTCACACCAGCGTTAGCGAATATTCTCCGAGAGAATCGTTTATGTTTATATTATCTCTGCAAAATCAATTGCGTATCAGTTCAAACTTATCTATTGCCAACTCACGGATTTGTGTAATCTGGACCGCGTCCTGTACAGTGGATAGGATCGAGTTCATCCATGGGATAGGCATGCCGCATATAATTATTAAAAGCAAACCAAAACATATTTTTGACATCATTAAGAGCTTCATTTCGCTCCTTATCTGAGAGCTTGCCGTATCTCTTGTGCAACTTGTTCTGCACAAAAGGAAACCTGACATTTTCCAGACTGGCTATTTGTATCCATTGGCATACAAACCCAACAATTATCCAACAACTACATAGCTTCATGCTGAAAAAAATCCCAGATAATTGTCAGAAGCACCATGTGATTAAAACCAACCTTACAAAAGGGCAGAAATATTCATTTTATTTGTACACGTGGGCAGAAATTGTTTTTGCTTGTTGCACAATGCTGATGTCCGCATTCACGTTTGTTGCAATTCTACTGCTTTGCCAGAGAGTATCATATCGAATGATAACAACTTATTCACTTTTCACACGGTTTAAACTTTGTTGAAGATGTGAAAAGGTAATTAATAAACTTTGTTTTTATGGAATAAAGTTTATGTAGAACGTTTTGTTCACACCAAAATGTAATAAAATCGCGATACAATGATGCGGAATATAATAAATGACAGCCAGCAGATTACAATAATTAACAGAAATGTGTTTATTATTTTGAGGCTTTATTACCTGGAGTAACCCACGCAAAATTTTTTTTAACTTGTGGGTTTGGCCAAGTGTGTTGAACTACATGAGGCACACCCTAGCTTGTTCAAGGGGTGCCATTTGCTTTGTGCTGCGCAATTCACTGCAGTCTTTCTCTCTGTACACAATGTACATCGGTTGGCTTTTCTTTCTCAAAATTTTTGCTTTTTGGATTCTGCTCTTCGGCCAGCTTAATGGTGAGCTAACGGCTGATGAGGGCGGAATCATTGGCAAATCCCGATACCGTCTTCATACACCTGAACCTCCCATTATCATTCTCAATAAAAAACACCTATTGCCTTATGGGGAAGCTAACAGTGATCGAAGGTTCAATAGTTCTTACATGTCAGAGAAAATTGATCTACACGCTTTTTTCCCTCTAACTGGCAGCCTGGCAGAGAGCGTCATTGTTCACAAAGACGGGGCGCTGACCGTTATTCAGGATGAGCATGCTACATCTATTGCACCTTTTTGTGGTAATCTCCTGGTAATAACTTAATTGATTTTTGCTTAAAGAGTCTAGCGGTTGCATTTTTTGTAGATCACGGGCAGTACAGAAATTTTCTACCGGGTTGTTTACCACCAAGACTTGTTCGGGCAAGGCAACGTCGAAGCGCCCATTAAGAACCTTGAATTTTTTCGGCAAAAAGCAAGCGATTGTTCCATGATTGGAGGTTCACACACCATCTGCAACCCTGTAGGCGACGCAACCCTTGATGCATTAACAAACTTTTTAATGAAAGGAACACTCGGAGCGGTCGAATTTGAAGCCGACGCAGCACTCATTATTACCTGGGAAAATTTGCAATTTGTTGATTTGAATATCAAAAATTATGAATACGCGAGTCTTCAAGTAATCATTGTTGCTGACTTCACAAACTTTGAAAGTTACATCTTTGTTGATTACGCTCGGCCTCAATATTACTACATGTATGCTAATTGTGACATTCAAAATGTGTACCGGAACACAAACAATGCTCGTCTCAACTTGTCCACTGGAAATCAGGATTTTGATCACGCTGCCAAACATGTCTCCACCTGGCCCTCAAGAGTCATTTACCGCGCAGATCAACATGTGCTTCCAATGGACCGAACACTGCTGCATGAGCCACTCACCTCGTATCCGGACATTGTTAGCTACCATTCTGGGTTACCTGTTGCATTTAGTGGTCTTCAATTTGTTCAAGATCAAAACTACAGCATTCGTTTTGAAAATGATCCCAATGCAAATTGCGCAGTTTCCACGAACAACATTTTACATTGTCCTGTGCAACAAGAATTTTCACTCAACGGTTCAACGTCTGCTGTCTACACGCTAACATCTAATCATGTGCTGTCACAGGGAACAATGCACATTGTTCCGCCGGTGTTGGATCCGTTGCTATTGGATATCGGTTATGCGTACAAAATGTTTCTCAATCCGCTGCCAGAGGTACTTTTAAGTTAGAATGAAAAAAACGGCCCGCAACGCCCAAACCCAGGGATGTTTTAGGCGTTGTAACGATTGGTAGATCTTCAATTTTTTTATTGATCGAGTTCAACCATTTTCAGTTCAAAAAATCTAAACCAACCGTTGCAATGCCCAAGTCCGGACTGGGTTTAGGCGTTGCGGGCAGTTTTTTTCATGCCTGCTTTTAACTATTTGAAATCTCTTAATTGTTTTTTGTTTTTTAGTACATTACCATTTCATGGTACCCGCGCAATTTCTCAATTCCCAAATACCGAAACATTTACAATCTCAACGACAATATCCTTTACGACGTACGTATAGGTGTCTATGTTGTCGCCTACAATACCCGTAACTCATCGCATCCCAGCTTCGATGTGTTATGTCGACTGGCGACCTTTAACAACCGACCTCACGACAGCTACCGCTTTGAGCCACAAATCGAAAGGGTGTATTTGAATACTGTTGAGCACTGGTATTTAACCGCCGCTGAAAGAGAACTGTTGTTTACGAGGTACTCGGTTGGATTTTTAAAATTGGCAGTTCTGGAAGGCGACCCATGGACAAATCGCGTGCAAGACGAATTAAAGGGGTTTGCCTTTTCCTCATAAAAAACACAGCATAAAAAATTGATTTCAGAATTGTCTCCACTCCCATTGCTTTGCATTTTTTGTGGACAATTGAAAACGCAGAGTTTGATCAAGTTCCAATAGTCACTGACTACAGGCAGGAAGCTTTTGTTGCTCAAAAAGCTACCCAGTTTTGTAAAGCTTGGATTGAAAGAGACAAAAAGTTGCCTCATGTGGGGTACTCTGAAACACGCACACCTTGTCCGTGCACCCTCAAGCAAGCAAAAGCAGACTTCGGAAGATTTGTGCCTCATCCGGCATGCTCACAAGCCTCGTTCAGCAAGAACTGTCAATTTGTCGTCGGCTCAAACGATTGCTTAGTTTCATTATACGCAGACAATCAGTTGTGCTGCTACGATAAAAAAGGATATCTCATACAAACGCTCCATCATCAACACTCACCTGATGTCACTTCCGTCTTATCGTATCCCTCATTTTCAATGCGTGCCAGTGTGTTCAATACGATGGAAGCTTTTGAGCACGACTACATCCCATATACGTATTGCTGCCAGCTGTCTAATGAACACTGTAAGGACTTTGCGAGTCTTCGACCGAGCAGCAGGTGTACGTCCTACCGGGCTCCTTACATCGGCTACACCTCGGGGAGCGGCGCTTTTTCTACGTTCAATGCCATGCAGTTCGTTTTTACTCCATCAGGGGTGTTCAAGCTTTTTTACATTCCACAGTCTTCGCACAACTCGGAAATACGCATTCAAGGTTTGTATGAACCATTTCGCATCAAAGACAACTTCACCGCATACGGCTCGCTACTGACGGGAGTGGCAGTAGAAGCAAGTGGAACGAAACGCGTAACAGTGCTTACCAGGTTTAATGACTACGCATACAGACACAGAACTACAATTTTGGTTGACGGAATAGAACAGCAATTTGATCGTCTCCGATTCCGCAGATATCCTGGACTTTACATTTACATCTCTCATGATGTCAACCAGCAAGAGGAAATCAACATCGTCTTTTACAATGAGGAAGTGGGCATCCGCATTCGGGATTACTTTGGCGAGAAAACCAATTTCTTTGACCTCACGCTGAATGAAAGAATCAAAGGCTTGGATGTAACCGTCAGCGTTGCTCCGAAATACAACTACCAAATCACCGGGTTACTCCACAGTCCAATAGCCTTGGCTTACGGACTGATGAATCCCCGATTGAATCACGCATTGCTTGCAAAGTTTTTCTTTAGTCTGGGCTTTAATGCCGTCAATCATCCGGAGTTAATCAAAAGTCTGCAATCAAAATGTAAGGTTTTGCACTTTTTGTGTCCGCTTTTTGCATAAAAAGTCAAATTTTTAGATAGCGTTTCCCTTAACGAAGAATCCTCAGATTCACGTATGCCAACAGAAAACTTTTTCAAGTTTCTTTTCACAAATGAAGCCCCTTATGCATTTGCTAAAATCGAAAAATCGTTCCGTGCACGCGTACTACCACTCGATGGGGTGGCCATTTTCGACCGCGTCAGAGCTTGCCAGTCGCTCATTGTGCAAAAGACTCGTAAGTTGCACTTTTGGTATAGGTGGTGCATTTTCTGGTGCTATATGCTGGTTGCCCACTAAAAAACCCTTTTTCATTTGTTGACTACCACATCTACCAAAACTGCATTTTAAAACACTTTTTGCAGAGGCAGAAAGCGAAGGACTGCACGTCCCTATGACTGAAGAGCTCGAGTACTGCATACAAGACGCGGGCGATGTCGGGCCGACTTGCGGTGCAAACGTTGCATGCTTCATCGCATACGCGCTTTTCCACTCACGGAGCTTCGCTGTATTATCCGGAAAGGCTTGGAACAACTTTACTACTCTTCGTACTGATACATTCCCGAAATGTAAGTTTTTTACAAAAAACATTTTGAACAAAAAAATAAAAAAAAATTTAGACATGAGCTGCAGAGCGGATTTGGATATAAAATATCCAAAATCATTGAGTCTGATTCACGTAAACGGTAGTGGATACTTTCAATATGACGTCATCAAGTTTGCCTGTGATCCTGCGTACACACTTGTCGGCGACGAAGTGATTCAATGCCACAAGGACCCCGATCCTTACATTTACCCCAATCAATTCTGGAACCTGACTACGCAACCGCAATGCATTCAAGGATATTTCTCGACTTGGCGCAACTGGTTGATTCCAATCATAAAAATATGTGGTACAGTCTCTTTCTTTGGCCTGATCATAATCCTCGGTCTCTACTGCCTTCTCAAATACGGAAATCGACCGCGGTCTCCCAAGCACCATCGAATGCGAACCAGTGAAAACTCCGATGTTGACGAATCGATGCTCTGAACTTTTTACGGGATTTCCCGTGTTGGCTTTATTTACACACATGTTGCATTTTAAATTAACGCCATTACTTAACCAACATTTTTTAACGTTTGTCTTACAGCGCCTTGAATAAGTCGTTCTGCATACTTTTCGTCTAGCTTAAAATACGTTTGTACCCGCATGTATCGATCATGAATTGTTAGCCTTAAATTATTTGTGGTAAATATACAGTGAAAAAAGAGAATTTGAAACATACTTTGGACTCTTGAGAATGACACCTTTCATGGTTGGCATGATGAGACCCATCTGGAGAATCTCAGTGAGAAGTTTTTCTAAAAATTCTGCTCCGAAAAGACCGAGATCGCTGAAAACATTTTGATCGACGTCTTCGACGCGACTTTCAATCAGCTTAAAATCCAGGTTTTCGATAGATGCGTTGCCAACAATGTGTTGTTTCTTGATCCAGAGATTGATATTAGCCGTCATAGTTGTATCCGTTCGAATGACCTCAACCTTCGTCTGATTAGCACTATTTGGACGCACAAACATTCCCATGCGTCCATGTAGCCTGAATCGTGCTCTATTTTCGACAAAAACCATGATCGGTGCTTTGCGAGCCGTAAACCTGACTTCTACTTGTCGGTTGGGATATTGTTCGCCAAGTGCTCCGAGATATTCTCCAAGACAAAAACCGGTTGGACACGTGGTTTGTAAGACGTCTCTAAGCTGGAGCGATGACTCGGGTCCGACCGTAACATCCATATACTTCTGACGAAAAGCGTGGTATAGCATGGAATTGGCAATATAATCGGTGCCGTAAAATTCAACCATGTGAACCCCTAAAAGAATGAAAAGAAGTAGTCAAAACAGGTATAAATTAACGACTCACCATGAGGACTTGGAATAATGACGTTGGGGGGAAAGAAGGGGGTTCCTCCAATGCCTCTGTATGAGATCTCTCCCTTTGATTGCATCAAAATAGTCCCCTGATGGATTGATGGCTCTTCCAAGAGCGCAAAATCCAAAATCAGGTTGCGTTCTCTGATGGAGTTGACAAAATTCAGCAACGTGAGGTTGCGTTCGCCTTTGTTCGAAAACCGGCTGAGGGTCTTGGCTTCGCTGATGCCAAACGTTTGACCAATAATGTCTAGATTATTTTCATTGATTCTCACCTATAAAACAATTTTTTACTCTAACAAAAAAGTCATTAATACAAACCTGTAGTGGCATGGTGGACAGTATGCCGTTCATGTCTTGGTTAACTATTTTTTCAATCATTTGGCACATCCTTTGCTCAACGGTTGGTTTAAAGTGAGCGATCAGAAAGGCTGAAATACGTTTTGCCTTCTTGTTTACGCCTAAAATGGGGAGTTCGACGGCAGTCGGTGACTCCCTTTCCTTACCTTTAAACGAATTGATGAAAAAGTCGGTAAGAACGCCTGTATTCCGGACATTGAGGTCAACGTAACCGATTTGAGTATTGCAATAAGCAGACTGCACTTGAGGAGCCCCTTGAGCGCTTCTTCACTAAGAATTCCGTTTCGAAAAACTTGTGAAATCAAGCACCTACCTCGAAAGACGAACTGAGATCGACAGTGATATGTGACCGAGTAGGGTTTCAAACTGGCCTCTGAGGGGAACCGTAGGCAAAAGCAACGCGCCATTAATCCGTGCTTCGAATTCACCGCTGGCGCGTAAATGCATCTTTGACATCGTCCAAGTAAAAGTATTTGGAGCGACGAGGTCTAAGCTGTAGTCCACCGGTGGCCAATATTTAGACACATAGGCATTGAAGATGGAAACTTGTCCAGCATCAATGGCTTCGGTGATGGTCGGCAACGATATTTTGAGTACTTCATCGTTGACCACTTTCATGCCTATCTCCCTGAGGTAGGCCAGCCCTGTCGGCATTAGCCGTAGAAAAATACCTGCATTTCCTGGATTTGTGTTTTGCTAAAAATTGCAAATCAGGGATTAAACCAAAGATTAAGGGCTCAAACTAACAAAAAGAAGCGGTGAAACAAGTTGTTCAGCGCTTGGCTGAACTTCTGGCCCCGGCTGAACGACAGTCTTCTGGGCATTTGTTTTGATGACCGGCAATGGCGTCTGTTGGGCAAGAGAAGAGCCAAAAAAGATGCAAACTGTCGTTAAGACAAATCGCTCCATGATATTGATTGGGAGTAATTAACCTATAACGACTATCGGTCAACGAAAAAGAAAAAGAAGATAAAAAATCCGAGAGAAGAAGAAAAGAATGTCATGATGCGGTATTGGATAAAACAATTACGAACTAAACTACCATGAGAGGGACGCGCTACGTGACCCTGCGTTAGGCGCAAGCTAGCTTGTGATGGATTCCCTGCCTCTTTTACGCAGTATAAGCAGTCCTACCGATATTGCTGCGCAGGACACGCCGCCATGATGGTGGATAAAGATAGAAATCGTGAACAAACACTACAAACTCGTTCATACCAGATGTTATTATTCAAAAGAAAGACAATTTCAGAAAAATGCAACAAAAATGAATGCACATAAAATTGACAAACCTGAACGCAGAAGCTGCTATTTCATAAACTTTGTAAACGGCTGGTAATAATATGTCATAGCGACAATATCACGACTGTTTGACGGTCACTGGAGATATACGGACAGCCAGTTTTTTCTATACCGCCTGTAAAACGTAGGAGATTTTAGTAAAACTATCTCCTTCTTCCGGAATCGATACCAAGTTTAGTCGGATACGCTGCAAAGTATCAACAAACGCCTGAGATCGGACGTCAACTCGTAAAAATGTTTGGCTTTGCACATCAAATCCGCCAACCGGGTACAACGAGTGCAATTCCCGCAAAATCTGTGCAGTTTTGTCGCCCTAAGTAGAAAATTAGGGTCGTTTGTCGGCGCACAACCAGATTGGTCATTTTTCCCGTAAATAGAAATTGCGCTCTTTTTTGTCGGTGAAAACATATTGATAAATAAATTATGGATTGATTATCTGCAGACTGATAGGACAAGATGACATGAGAGCGGGGATAAAAAAGATCAGAGGCAATATGAACAATTCTAAATTTTTTTATAAGGAGTAACATAAAAAATCACTTGACTGTGTATTGACCGTAAGACCTTAGACTTCAACACTGAATATGTCATCCTTGGCATATATTTTATTAATGAAGTTATTTCCGAGTCCATTGATGTTCACAAAATAACGGTATCGCAAAATAAAGTTTTGTCAACCAATCAAATGCCAAACAACATATCAGAAGACATTATACATTCTGAAATGACCACATATCTTCTGGCAAAGACACAGACCACAAATTTGTCCTTTCCCTTGATGACAATTTTTATACAATCTTGCCTTTTATCCTCTTGCTGATCCCTTTTTCACTAAATGTGTTCTGCACGAATAAGAGAAAGTTAATTGTGAATTGTATATCAGGGCGAAATGTATTATGTGTGCTGATAAATACTTTCTTTCAACGACTCCACACAGGAAAAACAAAACAACTACGCCGCGTGGTAACTTCCATAGATGGTCTACTTTGCATTACCACTGTTTTTATTATAGCAAAAGATTTTGAGTGATAACGACGCGAATAACAAGCTTTTGTACGGCCAAAAATCGAGGTGAATGTGCGTCAAATATTTTGTATCGTGTACATCTTTGTCGCATAGCTCGGTCGAAAAAAGCACTTGTCACAGATTTGAATCAATTACATAGGCAATTTACGTCATAAAAGGTTTATCATAATTTTAGTACATATCAATACCACGCAGAACTCTCTACACAGCCGATATTTTGCTGCAGCAGTCGTCCACGCATCGTACTTGTCGGGTGAACTCTCCAATTGTCCACCTCTGCAATGTGTCGTCAAAGATGTAACGTCTATTTGTTTGTGCTTATCACACCTCTTTGATGATGTTTTTAGACTGTGGAAGATTTCTCCCGTCATGGCGAATGATTACTCGTTTTTGCCGAAAAAATTTGGTGCTAACACTAACAATATGTGCGGTTTTCATCGGTCTGGCATTGGGTTTTTGCTTACGTCTTGCAAACCCCTCCAAAGAGGTCATTATTCTTATCAACTTTCCCGGTGAAATTTTTATGCAAATTTTAAAACTCATGATTTTGCCACTGATTTTTTCGTCTTTGGTATCGGGTGAGTGGTTTTAAAAAAAATAACAAGAAAGAGAAAAGCAATAAAAATTTAGCCTTGGCACAACTTGATCCAAAAGAAGCAGGTCAAATGGGCTTGCTCACCGTGGGTTACTACACCATGACAACGCTGCTGGCAACAATTGTAAGGATATTTTACATACAAATATTTTTGTTAAAAGAGCAAATAGTATATGGGAAAAAGAAGTTTTAGACCGGAATAATCCTTGTAATGGTCATTCATCCAGGCGATCCTACAATCAAAAACGATTGGATGATAGAACACGTTGACCATGCAAACATATCGCCCTTGGATACCTTTCTGGATGTTCTGCGAAATATGTTCCCCGAAAATGTTATTCAAGCTGCGTTCCAGCGTGTTCAGACCATTTACGTTAAAAAGAAATTTCCTCAAAACATATCACAAAGCGTTTCAAAGTTTAGGAAACAAGTTGCGCCGGTTCGGGGAATGAACATTCTTGGGATCATTGTTTTCTGCACAGGCTTTGGCATTGTTATTTCTCAGTTTGGAGAAAGAGTCAAAATCATAGTGGAATTTTTCATTATTCTGGAAGCCGTCATCATGCGTCTCGTCGAATGGCTCATGTGGTTTGCGCCACTGGGCATTATTTGCCTCATTGCCGGTAATCTGCTTGATTTGGATGATCTAAGCGATACAGCAGTCGTGTTGTTTGCCTACGTTGTTACGGTTGTAACCGGACTTCTGTTTCACACAATTGTCACCATGCCAGGCTTTTATTTTGTACTTACACGAAAAAATCCCATGCATATAGTCAAGGGGATGATCCAGGCTTTGGTCACAGCGTTTGGTACTGCTTCGGGGTGAGTCAAAAATAACAAAGTGCTTTTTAGATATTTTTCATTTCCAGGGGCGCTGCCTTGCCGGTATCCATGCAATGCATGGAAGACAATCTCAAAGTTGATCGCCGAATAGCACGCTTTGTGTTACCCCTGGGTTCAACGATCAACATGGATGGCAACGCACTTTACGAAGCAGTCGCTGTCATTTTCATCGCGCAACTCAACAACATTAGTCTATCAATCGTTGAAGTTTTCACTGTCAGTTTCATCGCAACGATTGCATCATTGGGCCTTAACTCGGTGCCTGCAGGACTCGTTAGCATAATTGTAATTCTCAGTACCGTTAATCTACCCGCAAAAGACGTGTCGCTGCTGATCACTGTTGATTGGTTGTTGTAAGGATACGCAAACAATGTCAAAAACAATGTGCATTATTTTACAATTTCAGAGATCGCATTCGAACATCGGTTAACGTACTCGGTGATGCATACGCAACAGACACAGTGTCGCATTACTTGGCAAAGAAACTCCAAGAGACAGACGAAGCCAATCCTTTTCATCACGAATTAAGGGAAGAAATCAGTGAGTAATTATCGTCATCGTTGATAAAAAACATACTTCCTGCTTTCTGTTTTTTAGACCTTCTCCGTTCGGCCACCAGTAGTCGAAGGCCTTCAGTGATCAGTAGCCGAAGCCAGGTGTCCAAAGTATACTCGCTAGCAGCGTCAATGGGTGACGCTGAATCACTCACGTGGCGGCAGTATCCTACAGACTTATCCGAACACGTATCGCTGTCAAGAGTCAAAGTCGTTTGAGAATTACTTTTTTTACGATCTCTCCCCCCACCCCCAACAAACAATGCGTGACGTCCGTATAATACAGTATAAAAAAGAGTGGCATGATTTTCTGCTGATTATAACATGAAAAAGAACTGCACATTAAATTGTTTTAGACAGTTAACCTTATTAGTAGAATTTTTTTAGGTAACGCCGTGTTTATAAACTCCTACATCGTACTCCGTGTTTCAATATACATCAATCATTGCTCACGCTGCGTGAAATTGCGACATTACTGTAGGGTTGATCACTTCCATAGGAAACAATCAAAAAATGCACTCCATCGAGAATTTGTACACTCCCAAATAAAAGTGTCATTTTAGTCGCAAGTTTTTTGACAAGTTAAGAGTATTAAAAAATGTGTACCCGCTTTTGTAGGATTTTTGGAAAACAATTTAGTCAATTTGCACGGGGTGTAATATCTGTCTAGTCGCCCTACCTAAATGAAAAAAGTTGTTCGACTTGGTCTGTTATGATCGCCTCTTTCCGCAATCTAAGACGCACTGATTAAATGCAACCTCTTGAAAACACGACAAAAACAAGTTACTAACCGTACTGTGAACAAATGTGTGAAAGACACACTAAAAATCGTATTAGATGGTATCGGAAGTCCACATGTTGAGTGCTTGATTGTCAGCGTTCCAAGAAACAAATAACTTTTTCTGTTACAAGTTTTCAAAGTGCAGAACTATACTGTGGCAAGCGATCTTGCGAACATCAACAATATCACGAGAATTAAACAGACAAGGAAGCAATTGACAATTGACACTGAACGTATTTTTTAAAATAAATACATCGAAAATCAAGAGCTAAACAAATTGATGTTGACATTCTGGAAATGGTCACGATGATACTATGCGCGTAGTCGCAGGGGTTAATCTTTGGTAGAAAAAGGGAGGAACTTCGTAACGCCTCCAGACTTCAGAACTATGGTGATCGTCAGAGACAGCGAGAGGTAAGAATAGGGCACGAGTCAAGAGTACTATATAATACCCCGATTGTATGCTTCTACAATTTTTGCTAACGCACGTTTGTTGAATGAACAGCCGACTGAACAGCCGACATTTGTTTCTACTCTGATCAGCGCGGTGCCTCTCGAGTCACCGTCGCACCAATAAGGCATAACGGGTTATTTTTACTCTGATCAGTTGTTTTGTACTTTTGTTTGCCGGTATTTTATTGTCATTCTTCGAATGGGTAACTGTGTCAGGACGCTAATTCTCATGCTTTCATTTAATACGTGAGTTTTTAAAAATAATTTTTACCCAGCTACTGCTAACGAAATAAAGCTTCTGCTTTCAGGCGTTCTCTAAATAATTCATTTCCCTTCGTCGATCTTCCAGATGAAGTTACGTATCAGGTATTTTCCAAACTGTCGAAACCAGATATTCTTAACGTCAGACTGACGTGCCGCCTATTTTCTCAATTAGCGTCTTCCGAAGAGTGCTCACTCACCGTTAACACGTATCCATCGTTGACCGTCTGCCTTGACCGTAGCCTTCACTGGACAGTAACCAGACCGCCTTCCGATGGCAATTCTGATATTCTTCCTGCTTCAAGACACCAGAGGACCCACAGCAACCCCGTCGAGTTCTTTCAACGTTCCTATTTGGTAGAAGGTCAATTTACTGTCAAATTGTTGAATATTGACGAGGAACAAGTGATCGTGTTTAACGTCGCCAAATTGCGAGCCAATCGACTGGATCTTATTCTCGACTTCGACTGCAAAGACGTTCACTTGCCGTGAGATTGTACGATTTTTGAACCATAACATTCTTTAAAATTACAGTGCATTGGGTCTACTAATACGGCAGTTAAACGACAACTTTCACGTCAAGAGAGTCACGTTCTATCTCAACAACAATCCAAAGGACGTCGCAAGCATCGTCTCAGGCATCATTGCCGACCTCAAAGCCACCAAATTCGTGTTTCCTTAAAGTCATGTGTACACGCCACTTTTCCAAGCATCGATCTCACATCATCGTCGTTAGTTATCTCAAAAATCTTTACCCGCATGTGATTATAATTTAAAAAAATGGTCAACAGATATATGAAGGAATGAAAAAAAAGCCCGTTATGTTCACCCGAGACGTGTACGCCAAAAGTTGTACTCGAGAAAAGCGCGATGAGTTCGGCCGTTATCTTGCCGGGCTCCGAGATTGTGTTCGACCCAGGGATTGTAATAGCAGACGTGATCGCACGCAGGGTCCGGGCAGGTATCCTGGTCTTGAAACCACGCAACCATGTGCTCAGGATGTCCCCCGTGTCCGCAGACTGTGCACATGTGTATAGACTTTTGGACGCGTCGCTCGCTGTAAGAAGAAAGATCAAACTAGAAAGAAACAAAATCACGTTGACCCACCAAATTATGCACAGTTCGTTTTCACGCCCGCACTGCCTACACTTTTCGTCAAAGAGCTGACCGTCGCACTTTGGGCAGAGATTATTGAAAAAGTTATCTTCTGCATTCAACCGGCTGATTAAAATTCGATAAGATGCCTTCATGAAAGCCGTGGATTCCACGTACATTTCAAACGAATCCAGTAAATCTAAATTTAGAAAAAAATAATTTGAGCGTAAACACATTGTGAAACTGACCGGTATAGTAAAAGAACCATCGATCCACCATTCTTTCAGGAACAATGCTAGTGATGCGCTCGCCAACGACCATGCAGATACACGCAACGGTTTGGACATCATCCTACAGATATAGTCTCAAGAGATATTCAACAAGTGCACAAAACATACCATAGCGGCGTGGTAGTCAATGAGCAACTTGATCCCTTTGGATCGATTGCTCGGTAGCCGAAAATAGAACGGTTGAGTGTCTAAAAAAGGCCACGATCATATCACGGGAATGGTATTCTCTCAATCAGTCCAATTACGTACCACAAATTTTGGCAATTGCTAATTTTGCATCCTGCAAGGACTTCCAGTTATCATTCGTCAGAAAGGTGTCCGATCGAGTTGCAATAGCGCGTTGGATGGCATTTCTTGGCTCCCGTGTGATTCCCGTTAACTCGTTCTGCTCGATCCACTGCTTGTTGAGCTCGGTTAGGCGTTCTTTGCGTCGGCGAATTCTCTTCTTTATGCGTTCCGCCAAAGGTACTTGACTGAGTTGAAGACGATGTCTGCGATCCAATATCGTCTGACACATGTGACGGTAGCGGGCGATGAAGACCAGCTTCATTACGGTCAGAGGCGAGCGAATGCAGAGTCGTGCCGGAGAGTAGTGCTGGCTGTTGTTTGCGTTATCGATGATATAGCCCATGCAGCTCCGGATAATCTTGCCTCCCGGCGAGTTGTGAAAAGTCAGGCTTCGTGCGATAAAGGAGTAGAAGCTTGAAACTCGCTTTATTTTGGGCTTCACCACGTGAATTTCTTCATACTCACGGGGAGCTCCGGGCGTCTCATACCAGTGCCTGCGATGTGTCACTTCCTTTTTACGATTTGGCCTGTAAGAAAGACAAAAGTACAACCAAATCAAGCAAAGAACATTGAGCACTTACATAAGCGGTTTGCGAGTAAATTGCTCAGGAATTTGTGATGGATGAATAAACGTATTGTCGACGAAGAGCTCCTCGTCCATGTCAAAGCACAAAGTATCCATCGAGAACTCGTGAGTTACTTCATGGGAAAGGTAATCAAGGTCTTTGATTTCATCGTCGTCAACGAGAGCAGAGTACTTGACCAGGCTGCCCAGCAGACGTCTTTCCTTTTTCAGTTCGGGGTTATCTTCTCTTCCAGCTGTATACAAAATGTCCTATTAAACACAAACTACGCACAAAACAAAAAGCTGTCATACTTTGTTGTGCGACCTTGCGTGGTTTCACTTTTCGTCGCTCTACCGTTTTCAAATCTTTTGGCACACGAAGGAAACGTTTTACCATTTTTGAAACCCTTTTTCGAACTACGCGTCGTTGTGATTCCCCCATAGTGGGACGGGCAGCCGAGATCGTGTTATCTTCAAGCAGCAAGACCAGATTGTTCCATGTCAAAGCAAGATCAGTGCGCCCAATGTGCTTTGCCACATTAGCGTTGTAAAGACACAACTCGCTTGCGGGCTCGCGTTTACGCGACAGAACATGGTAGCTGAAAATGCAATTAAGAAAGCAATTCCCTAAATGATACGTTCACAAGTCAAAATGTCAACAAATGCATGCAACTGATTTTTGTAAAACAAATATTTTTTGCACAAAAATTAAAATAGAAGAGTTTTTGGGGTAATTATATGCCTACAAATATTTTTTTAACAATATGCTCAATTAAGAACGCCTGATAAGCAAAATCGGGAATTACGGTATCCAAAAAAACTTTACGACTGGTTGATAGATAGTTTTGGCGTCTTAATTGCAAAAAAACGTGGAAAAGCAACAAGGAAATATCGTGAACATAAATCTAATTACGTCTGTACTTGACAGATCTTTTTGGTAATAATTCATACCTAACCCCCTTAATTTGAGTACTCCTAAGCAGGGATCAATCCAATGACTTACTATTTTGCCAGAAATCGCATATCTTCGGCTGAGTTGACGACATTGAGTAGCTTCAATATATGCATCTCGGATCCGTACTTTTTAACGCCATTCTCTGACTTCAATTCCACAGGAAATGTAAGCAGGATCTCGTCATGCGTTGTGGACGTAGACATTGCGAAAAACGACAGATTGTCCATTGGATGGTAAGCTCGGTTGTAGGTATTATATACCAATCGACCGGTGTCGTCGGACGAAACAAATCTCCGGCCAAAATTAAAGGCTCGGTCAGGGAAAGAAATGTCTAAAAACGAAAAGCGAGGAGTAAGCTTGCATGATTTTTTTTTGTAAAACCACACCCGTAACAGTAGACTTGTGAGGCCGGAATTGCATGAGGGGGAGGTAGGGCTGCTGGGCGTCCCATATTTTAATCACGTAGTCGGCAAGTGCTGTATTGGGTGTAAAAGCCGGAACGCTGCAGATGTCCCATTTGCAGTCATTTGTCCAAGCCATTCTGCCAACGGCAAAAGAGGTGTCAATGACATGCAGCTTCTGCGCACTGGGTCCGGGTGTCGACTTCCAATCCCAAACCTTAATCACAACAGATGAACACCAGAAAGCGAGCGTCTGGTCTGCTTACCCGAATGCACTTATCACGACCGCCAGTCGCAATTATGCTGTCTTGTACCGGATTAAAGGCAACAGCAAAGGCGGGTCCATTATGCGATATCCACTCTTGGTAGACCATAGACGGTTGTCTGTAGTCGTAGATCCGAACACCGCCATTCTCGCCGACAACGGCCAGCATAGTGCGATTTCCGGGGCAGCATCCAAAGTCAAAATCCCGTAGATTCATTTGCGGACAGTGAATTGTTCGGTGCTCCCGAGGTACAACACGCAGGTCGTGGAGCTCGATCTTGCCGTCCCGAGAACATAAGCCGAGTTCCTTTCCATACTTGGGATGAAACTTGACGACAGTAGCTGTTCTCGAACACGGCATGGTTTCTGTAAGTACGGTTTTTTTGAAGAATAATACCAGATGCTCATTTGTTTCTTCAGTGTAAAAAATCCGTATTTCGGCTGTCATTAAAAAAATTACTTGTCCGTCTTGAAAACTGGTCTTAGTCTTAATCTATAAGGCTTCAAATTGAGCAGTCATCTTATCCTGTTTGCCATTGCACAGTTCCTGCAGCTGTAAACCATATAACGAACATTTTGATGTTGTCCGTCAAACTAAATGTAACACAATAGAGGTTTATGCATCTTGCATCAAACTGCTTATAACTATTTTTTCATATACATTTGTAAAAACACATTTTGGTGAAAAAAAATCGACATTTGGCGCACCCATAGTGTGCCAAAGTCGACTCCTATTTATCGCGTGCCAGCGTGACCTTGTCCGTAAGCCAATTTGCCTCACCCTGATCCCTACTTACGACTCTTGCACGAATTGAGATCCCATAACAAGACGAAGCCAGTACCAGTAGTCATGGCGATGTTCTGATCTAAAATAACGCGTTTGTAATTTTCACTTTGAGCTCATAAAAACAAGCGTGCCTGCGAGACGACTCCATGAAACCGAGCTCTGCGTTGTATGTGATAGTCTGGGTATTTTGTGGAGCAGCGTTCCCTTCACCGTAAAATACTCATCTTGAAGATTAACAAAAGTCAATGCCGACGTGCAAAAATTTCC